>JAZAYU010000573.1:110000-244818 GCA_038501625.1 Corbicula japonica | reverse complement strand
CAGCGTTTATAATACGCAAAAACGTTATTAATTTCCAAAATTTGCAAATTCAAAACAAGCTTGCATTCTGAGTAAAAGTAGTTCGATTTTTGGTAATGATTATCGGCATTTCACGGGTAAGTTCCTCAAATGTTTATTATTTATAGGAATCTGTTGTATCACTGATAGCTACATTTACATGCAATTTGCAGCGCACATTGACGTTAGAGCCTATTTACCTATGTAACAAACGCTAAAACATCAAATTGATGAAGAACCTTAATATTTTAGATTTGAAATGATTACTTGTTTTTTTATTCTTAGCGATCACAACGTTTAAAAATTATAGTGCAAAAAAACACAAAACAAACTGCAATTAAGAAAAATGTTAAAATTGAATGATACATTATTGAACTCGACAGACCACGTAAGAAGTTATATAACAATATTGCAGGCTCGGTTAGGCCGGTTACGCCCATAACGCTTAGCCATGGGTCTAGCATAAACAAACAGCTTAATACATCGAGGGTTACTAGCAAGACTATCGTGCTGAAGTAAATAATGGGTATTTACAGTTTTGCGAGCAATCCTTGATATGTAGTATTTACCTCTTGTAGGCGGGTAAACGTTTCTTTAACAAACCTTCACAATACTGCCTTTATTTCGCGTGCAGTTTAAATGCTGACATACTTAGTATAATTATGTAAAACTAAGTAGACAGTTGACGCACAAGGTTGCAATAATGTATTATAATGTTTCACAAATAATAGCGAAGTATGTTTTGATAAACAAAACTTCATAATATTCGAATTATTCTTCATTTACTCATTAAGTCAAATCCATAGTTCAGTGATAGCATACCACAATGGGTTCACATTTAAATATTCGATCATGTGGAGATACATCCGTAACATCGATTGTGCAATGTTCCAATCGGTACCCATGTCATCAGCGATATGTGTTTTTGCAGGTCTGTGTAAAGCACATGTATCTCTCAGAGATGGTAACGAAACGATAGTTCCAGACAAAAGCTGAAATTAAAAATAAATTTATTTGTAATGCATAAAGCAAATGAAGCAACATCAATATCGGTTCGATTTATGAATAAAAATATTCTAAGTATTTACATTTATCGTACATTTGAATGTTCCATCTTAAAACAATAAATGTGTCAGTAAAAACGACATTTCACTTTTAAAAATCTGACTTAAATTTACCACAGTTGCAGCGACTTACTGTTTAATGAATGCGTTTATTTGCTTTTTCCTTGTGTATAATTAAAATGACTGATCACGATAGATAAATCATTAAGATTGTTTAAGGTTTTAAAAATTGTGCAACACCATGTGCTTAATATAAGTTAAAATTAAAAGTTATGTCCACTAAATGCATATAAAACCAAGATTGAAACAACTCTGTGATAGAGATGGTTGAAATACAAGTAGAATTACCAATGCATTTGTTACTGATTTTTTTAAGTCTATTAGAACTGTTAACAAACAGAGGCCCTCTGTATAACACAGATAACAAATTCTACGGACTAAGATTTCTATACTGACATTTAACAACATCATTGTCATCTGTAACTACTCAGAATACAATTCGAAAAAAAGGAAATTAAATATTTTTTTATTGAAATCATTCTTTGTTACATAGATTTGTGTCTGTAATTATATGAACCTTTGAGGTTATTGTAAAATCAAGTGACCGACGAGCTCTATATTTGCACGTTTGGTTACTTTCGTTTCTAGATAATGGTGAAAATCGAACTTTCTATATTAATCGATTGCTTATCGATTGTTTTTTCTGTTACTTACATTATATTTAAGGGTGGATTCGGAATTGCATACCATGAAAAAATTATAAAAAAAAATTGTTGGGTTCATTAAAATGAAGTTGGACATAATATTCGCTTAATTCTCACAACAAATATCTTTTTCATATTCATACAGTTTTTCATATTCAGAGGAAGGTAGTATATGGTAAATTAATTTATTATGTAGTTTCCCAACGATTCTCAGATTGTAATAACATTCGCGAAGAAAACGACCAAGCTTTGCACAGCAACTCATGACAAACTAGACTAACCACTAGTCTGATAGTAAGCTTGTTTGTCTCTTTATATTTTTTAATCATCATAACAAAATGTTTATTGAAGCCAGTCAATTTTTATCCTGCTGCATTGAGACAGATGCCAGGTTAAATTTCATATAAGGCTGTAGACGAGTTTAAGATTAAAAGTTGGAATTTGAAGAAAACAAAATACTTTTTCGCCTGTAATCCAGGCTATGGCAAAACGTGCGTGCAAGTCGACAACACGAACAGTGATACTTAAATTTTGTTAGTGGCTCACATTTTAGTCGCGCTGCTGAGCAATAGCATGTTAACAGTTTAATGTTAGTGTTTTCATTGTTGAATCCATTACTTCAAACTTCGATTTCAGTTAGATATTGGCTTGTAAACAAAACATCAATCAAGATGCGCGGCGACTGATATTTTCGTTAAGAAGTAGCGAGGGAAGTATAACTGACAGAATGTTGTTCATATTTAATCATCATTTTATGTTGCTTTACATTAAGCCACACCTTCTGTTATTGTTTCAGCATTCGCAATGGGAATGCACCCACAGTAGCAAAAAAATTGATTGATAGCAAAATCAATTTGAGGCTAAAATACAGCGTCTTTTAATTGAAGCGGCATTTCCAACAGTCATTGCAAGATAAAAAAAAAACTTGTCACCGTCTTGTGAAGTGCTGCAGTGCAACAGGTGGGTGTTTACGGAGTTTGCTCGCCTAGTCAATATCTAATGCAATCGAAATTTGTAGTAATTGTGTTTAATAACATTAACGCGAAGAGTGGAGAGCCTGACCAGAATGCACAGATAAGCAGTATGTTCAGTGTCTTCATTGGATGGGAAATGTGAAAAATGCAGTGCTGTGTGAAAGTGAGCAGTTTTCGGCATTAAGATTGTTATGCTCATCACTTGCTCATCAGTAAATGGGGTATGAATTTGGTTGTTTGACACAACTTTTACACAATATTGTCTCACCTTTCACATTTTTAATTCTAATCAGCTCTAGATCTACACGAGTTTGTGATATGAATGAATCGTCTCGGGAATTAAGTGATTTATCGAGATTTTATCACAATCCTACACTTGCTGATGGTTTTCTACAAAAGAAACCATGTTTATGATACACTTACTTAGAAGTTTTTCTTGATCTAAAAGAAACAAAAGTAGTAGCAGTGGTGTTATTGTTAAGATAAGAGTAATAGTAAGTAGAAACAGAAGATGTAATATAACGACGAAACAATAGAATGAGAAGAAGCATCAGCTGTAGTATAAGCATCTGATGTTGTTGTAGTTATAGAAGTAGTGATAACTGGCAACAATAAAAGTAGTTTTAGTATAAGTAATTTTAAGTAAACGTGTTTTAATATCAACAACCGAAGTAGTAGAAGTAACAGTAGTAGAACATGCAGTACTGGTACTGGTTCTGTCACTAAAATCAGTTGTAGAATTAGTGGTTAAAACAGCAGACAGGAGTAGTATTACTTATAGAAGTAGGAGCCTTGGTAGTAGTTCTTGCTGAAGTCATGTAGTAGTATTAAAATATTAATGCATGAAAACAATTTTTAAAAATATAAAAGATAACTAAAATTAAATATTCAATACGTGCTTAGAATGAATTGTTTTCTTATTTTTGTTTTAATCAAGATATAATTATAATTTTAAATATTATTAAATTAATAGGTGCATATGTGGAACACTATAATAAGTAACTTTTTTACATGTAGCAGGGTTTTGTTAAGATATGTGAAATATTGTTGTCCGCTAATGTTTTCGTCTATGCAAAAGCTGTTAAGATAAACTGTTAAATCTTGCTAATAAGATTGGGCTAAGATCCATGCTTCTATTCGGGGGAGAGAGCAGTTAAGGGCTGATAAGCCCACATGCAGTTCCGTAAACAGTTATGTTCTTTATTAGACTGCCAAGGGCATGTATAAGTTAAATGATAAACTGGCAGACAAGATCCCAGACATGTACATGTAACAGGCGAAGTTTCGGTGTCCTATGAAATAAGGAGTAGTTTTGAAAAACACTTTTATACAAATATACTTAGGTTAGAGACTACTAAATCATTTCACATAATTTGGCCCATTTGAGCTGATATTGCAATGACGTTTTAACGGGAATAATTTATCCAATATGCATTCTGTGAAAGCCGTCAAATTAAATTATCGCCAACTTGATTTTTTCGAAAAACAAAACATTGAATCTAGTCACCCTTTACACATGGGTAAACCGATAGTGAAACTGTTTAGAAAGAGACTTTTCATTTAAGACGAAAGAGGCGATTAACATTTTAAGTAAATTTCATACATGCACAGAGTTAAAATACTACCAAAAACACTCAAACACAAGTAAACGTGCATCAGCTAATAGTTTAAGCTCACAGGTCTGGAAGTGGTATCTTTAGCAGACTGTTTAGTTTTAAGCAGGCAAATTACAGTAATTTTATTGAAACTAAAACTGTCACTTTTAAGTTTTTTTTCGGTAAAATCAAGTTGTAATATAATTTGAGTATAACATTTCTGTACTTTAACGAAATATAAATTATAAACTTATAATAATTTTATTATTTATATAGTTACTGTCTTGATACATCTTAAATAATGATGTATAAACTTTATTTCTACTTTCAGCAAAAAGTCATCTTCCACATTTTGTTGGACGTATGGCACAGGTATGCAAACTTATAAATTATAAGTACGAGTGTATGGCTGTAAAACCTTGCACAAACTTCAATTTGTTCAAATTTGTTATCGCCGATACACTTCCTTTTAAATATATTTTCCTTTATGGGTTGGAATATTCACATAGGTTAATCTTTTTTGCACTAAACTGACTACGTAGTGTTGCGTAAAATCGGCGTTGATGTCAATAAATACTTCATATAGACTTTAGTAATGACTTGATATATTAACCGTTCTTATATTTGTGCTCATTTGAACATTTTATGAAAAATGTGAAATACGCATATTAGGAATCGCCACACTCAAAAAACATAGCCTCTCCACGCAGTGAGAAAGAAGGTAAGAATTATTATCAACTGTAGATGGTTAAATCACCAGGCATGCAAAGCACTGTAGAATATGGTGTTGGTAAACTTCGTTTTTGAATTTACAGATGTTTTTCTTTATAAACAACCAGGAGAAATTAACTTTCACTTTTATTTTCTTAAGTTTATGAATTAAATCTCCATAAAAGTGACTGTGCAATACCTTGTTGCAATAGTGATTTTAAACAGAACCTGTATTTTTGAATTAAATCTGGGTATCTGCGATACAAATTGCAAAACGTTTTTCTTAATTTTGGATACCGTTAACCTTGTTTATCTGTTATGCTCATATTAAATCATTAACATCATTGCAAATTCTAGAAAAGCGAATAAGAAGTGAGATATTAATAAACTCCGTAAGATGTTGCAGTAGAAACGTCGCCGTAAAAACGAACATTTACTATATTAAATTTAAATCATCTCTTTTATTATACTGTCAAACCTGTCTTTAGCTGCCTCCCAAGGGAGTGATAAAAAGTGGCTGCTCTATACAGGTGGCTGTTAAAGACAGGTTAAAACGAGAACAAAATGTCAGTTTAGGACATATTCCAACTGGCTGTTTAAGACAGGTGGTTGCTATTCGCAGGTGGCTGCTAAGGCAGGTTTCACTGTATATTTTAGTGATGATGTATCTTTTCTCAATAGAAAGATTAAGATCAAGAAAGTTTACTCGCTTATCTGAAGTGTTTGGGATAAATATTACAACAAGAGATGGAAAATGTTTTTAATCTTAATTCAACAAATCGTGAGATATTTATAGAAAATGGAAGCATAGTTACATTTATCAAAATTTTAATTTCAGTTTTTATTGTAACACGCGAAAAAAATGAGTCCGAATCACTTTTACAAGAACATTTTGCAGTTAAATGCCTAAACACCTTTGCCGCAGTATCTGTTTCAAAAATTCCAAGGGTCAGGATTATGGCTTTTGCCGACCTCGAGCTTTTATTAGAGTAATTAACGTGATTAACCATTGCAATTTGATTTGTTAGAACCCGATACTGACACGCCACTTGGATAGATCATCTTCATCGCTAGTCTGTGGTCAGATATAAATTACAGTCACAACCCAATAAGCCTTTAGTTTTCCGAGACGTGCATTTCTACACGCCACCTGGATAGAAAATCTTCATCGCCCACCCGTGGTCAGACATAAATTACAACCACAAGCCAATAAGCCTTTAGATTTCCGAGACGTGCATTTCTACAGAGCAATTTACAGAAAAATATCAAACTGGACATTAGAGTGTTGAGCAAACTATTTCTAGTCGCATTTCAATTGTGTTAACTAGTTGCAATTTAAAGTTTCTGAAATACAAATCAGTTTATTACAGATAATATATATATATTAGTCAACTTTAGAAAAAAAACTGCTTGATATTTACAAAAGAATAAAAATAAAATCCGCATTCAAGATTTACCGTAGATTCCCCGAAAAAAAGTCGCACTGAAGCAGTTTGCCACTATATAAGAGTATCAAGAAACTCATTTCAAAATAGGCCATACTTGTCAAATTATTATTTTTTTCATAACATGTAGAAAACATAATACAAAAATTAGGTATATAAATATCAATAAACTATTAACAAAATAAACCAATTTATCAAATATGCAATGCTCGTCCAACATCGTCGTTTTGCACATAATAGTGCAAAATACATATATTCAACGAATAAAAAGGGATAATTCATTTTCATGAATTTCAATAAAACACTCCCGATTCAGACAACAGAAAAAAGAAAATGTGTAAATGTGTGCGAACATGCATGCTTAAGAGAGATACTTAATATCTTAAAACCAAATACGATTTATAACATTTTTTGTTTGCGTTAAATAGTGTAAGCATTTTAAACAACATTGGTTTTCGCAGTATTGATATTGAGATTTCGGTAAAGCGGAATCCTTAGTTAAGATATGGACTAGAACAATATCATTGTTTTTGAATAAGATTAAATAAAGTGGGTGTCGTGGCATAATAGTTAATAACACCACTGCTGTAAATGACATATTGATTATTGCAGAAACATGTGTACGAAGCTAGAGAATAAGTAGACTCGAATTTTTATTTTATGCGTTGATATGTTGCAAACATTGATACAAAAGATAACGTGCAACATTCCAGTTTGTAAGATTTTACATTCAAAATTAGCATATTTTTTGTAGGCTGTCAACCCTGGCGACCAGTTACATACACATATAACTGGAATAATTGCGCATGAACAACAACGATTCTTCACCTACCTAGATATTGGTCAATATGCACATGATTCGGATCTTACGATGAACATCTTATTATTGGCTTAAAAAAGACTTCCGGAACTGCTCGTAAGTATTATTGACAATGAATACAAGAGCAACCCCGACCATAATATTTTCCTGCTGGCCGTACTAAAAGTTGTTGCATTCCGTTACAATTTGCTCACGATATGGGCAGAAATAGTTTATGGATTCTCTAAATATAAACTTCGAGAACATTCCAACTACAAACTACAGCATGGTTTATAAGTGATATAGTGATTTATCACATACCTTCCTGTGTTGGAGTGTAATAACACCCGTTATATATTTTTACTAGTTATATATCGCAAAGAATCACTATTTATCCACGTTATTAGCGATCAAAACAAATTTATGAAAATGACTTACTTTTGAAATCTGACCACTTCAGGTAAGCAATCAGCTTATATAAGGAACGTAAGCATCCCTTATATTGATAATATCCACGGAAAATATAACTTTTTGACACTTGTTTACTCCGTAAGATAGCAATAGGAAAGTCCATGATGAAATTCAAAATAACCCAGACGCTGACATCGTTTTCAGAACATCGTCGGTGTGATCTTACAACCTCACAAAATAAAAAACACCAGAAACACATTTTCAATCCAAATTATGAGTTTATATCCAGCAAATTTCAATGTTGTCATATGCCGCTTTGAAAGTTTACACAAATGACGTCATACAGTAGATCGATTTATTTAATAAAACACAACTTCAGAAGCCAATAACTGGAAATTTCTTTGAATATCTAGACTCTAGCGCAGTTAATTTTATTTTTTATATTTAATTATTTTGGCAAATTGGTAAACGGTAGGATAAATTCTTTGGGGACTAGCCTTTGTATCACCCGATACGACCGAATTACACACGTTTTCATTTCGCTCTACTAGGCGAAAGAAAGGGACAATTCATAGATTTTGCTCGTTATTCATGGTATGTGATAAATAAAATACATCATTCGTGTTCATTTTATACTGAAATTATTAAACTCGTCATCTTTATCGATATAAAACTCGGCAATGATAACACTTTATCTATAAGGTTCTTAGTTACTTTTCACGTACATTAACTGGTTTCAGTGTAACCGGCTTAAACGAACTTTTCAATAGTTATCAATAATTAAAATTATTATTATTAATAATTAAGAGACCAAAATGTACTTTCAAAGAAATTTCAAGACTGTAACTCGACATGCGTAAATTTTGTTTATTTAAATATGTATAACAAATCACTTTTCAGGGCGGAAAACTTCCTCCAGAACTTTACCTACAGGCAGACAACTGTTGAGAGAGAACAAGAATAAGTTTGTTTTTCTACCTTTCTGTGAACTCCAAGTGAGAGAACGAATATTCAACGAGGTAAATGTGTACTATGATGTATATGTTGTAAATATTCACGCATATTTTTACCATTGGAGCAAGAAGATATGAATTAAATCTCCATCTAGTTATACTTGTAACGATGGAAAACGTTGAAACGTTACAGCGACAGCGCGTCTAGCCACACAACTTCCAAGCATGTTGCTATTTGACTATTTTCTGATAAAAATACGCCAGTATACGTTTATCTTAATATGAAACAAAACTAATGAATCGCTGAAGCATGTCAACCAGAGGAACACTGTACCCTAAAACATTACTCATCCTTCAGAACCAGGCAATAATGGTTATTGGTTAAAAAAAATCAACTTAAAAAGAAAGTTTTCTTCTCAACTGATTATCGACTACGGACAATATAATATCAGTTCAGATTCGAATAAAAAAATGTTTAATTCGCATAAAACGAAATAGACATATATTATATTTACTGTTTTATGAATAACAATACCATCTTAAGTTTGCATAAAAATATGTAAAGTACAATGTCAAAAAAGTGAAAAATGTATATCAGGAATGGCGGCAACATCCAGCAGACAGCCTCTCCTCATAGCTTAAAAAAAGAGAGGAGACAGGAGAATGGTTATACAATGATCAGTTTTGATTTTTTTTTCTGAAAAAAAAGCACTGCATTTCAAATAGAATGTCCAAAAACTCACGTTTGATTGAGGCTGTAAGTTAACGAGAAAAAAACTGGCATCTAAACTGTGTTAAAAAAGGTAAACGTACTTGTTTTGACTCTATCATCCTTTTTCTGCTTTTTCTTTATCTGCTCTAATTCAACTTCAGGTTCATTTATCTTTTTTAATGGTTGGACACACGCATGAAGATATTGACTCGGGGTTTAGCAGGATATCAGAAATGCTGAGACGAAATGATGCAGAAACTTTGACAGATCTCTTAGACCTTCTCCCGTCGGTGACAAACATTGATGTTCTTTATGATATAAAAAGCTGGTTATTACCTTACATTAGCGACTCACGGAAACATACCAAACCGCTTCATTAAAAAATTTACAGGAAATTCAAACACAATGGTCGTCTCCTATAAAGGAAGACTCGATTCGAAATGGAAGGATATTGATGGAAGGATTTTGAAGAAAACAAATGAAGGGGAAGTGCATAAAATTCTAGGGAGGCCGAAAATATGCAACACAAATTTTGATAATCTTCGCCTCTAAAAAATTGAACAAAGACGGAAAAATTGGAAGTCTTTTTAGTGATCAAGAACAAAATACACAATTCGAATGGTGGAACAAGTTTCTGAAGCATTGGAAAGATATGTCGTCGTCCCCTACCGAAACAAAAACAAACATATATTCTAAAGGTGTTTGGCTTGTCCCAAAACTGCCGAAACAAGTTCAGATGTTTCAATTGAAGAAGACGAATGAAATATACCACAAATTATTCAAGTTACGTATGCTTGATTAGGAAGTCGCTGAACCAGAGGTTAGTCAGTTGCGTTTTACTCTAGGTTTGGAAAACTGGGAGTTGTTTTCGGCATTTATTCACCATAGTTTATGACAGGTGGCCTTAATACTAGAAAAACACTTTTCATTGATAGTTAAAAATTAATTCTGAGTACAGGATTACTCGTGCGGACGGTAAACTGCATTTTCATTACTGCTGTTGAACAGGCTTTATCAAACCGATCTTTCATATTGATCTTTCATTCATATTCATATTTCATTTGATATTTGTTGTGTTGCATGGCTTTCAGAACTTCAGTTTTATCTATCTAATACATGAATATCTGTGGATCTTTAGGATGCAGATGTATTTAACAAAATGTTTTACAGTAAAATACATCTTCATACACTCTGCGTTGACCAAGACCAGAGTGAGAGCTTGATAAAAAGGCTCGTCGTGATTTGCTACATTTGTGTAACCTTCTAGTATTAAGAATTCGAAGATTAGAAATTTGCTGGCCTAAATTTTTAATAAAGTGTACTTTTAACTTCGAATTTTTGACTAGAACAATAAAACTGGGGGTATGAAGAGAAAGTCTCCAAAAAACAACAACAAACAATCATGTCTGCTTTGAAAACATTCTTTATCAGCGGTCATGAAAACTGGTATGAGTGTCCGCTTTGCTTAGCCCCAGTTTAACCGTATCACTGTTGATCGACCCAAAACATTATTTGGAAATAAATGTAAACATCGAATTTTTAAGTGGTATTTTCAGATTATTACTAATAATAACTCCATTAAGAGCGGCGTATTGTCCAAAGATAAAATAATGGGTCTTTCCTAAACGAGAAAATATTAGGCGGAACTGAACAAAATATACATTTTTCAGGGGATCTGAGATCAATTCAGGACTATTAAGTATCGAAATATTCAAAGTATGTTACTAAGTTCAGTTTTGGCACACTTGAATAAATTTAATTGTATATTTTATTACCGGCGAATTTTATTCGGTATTAGTCCACTTGCATCACCATTAATCAGGGTCTACTGTCCGTTGAGCTCTGATTTTTTTTAAAAGCGTACATCATCTAATTAGTTAATACGTATAATTACATTCAGTATCTTATCCGTTCTGACTCTGTTAGTCACGCTTTACGAACGATTTTTTGTAAAATAGTTTGAATCTTTAGGGCAGCTTACATGTATTTTAGAATTTTTTTCATATTAAACTATTCGTAAATAGTTGTAGTTCAACATCGATTGATTACAGACTGATTTTTATGCCCCCACAAATTGGGAGGCATATAGAGTTGCACTCGTCCGTCCGTACGTCCGTACGTCCCCAAATCTTGTGGCATCAACTCCTCCTAAACTATAATGCGGATTTCTTTCAAACTTGCACAGGTGATCAAACAGGATGTGTAGATGATCGTAAAGAAAGGATTTTTTCCTGCGACTATTTTTACCAGAGTTATGGCCCTTCGTTAATTTCAGTTATAAAATCTTGTGGCGTCAACTCCTCCTAAACTACAAGGCAGATTTCTTGCAAACTTGCACAGATGATGAAGCAGGATGTGTAGATAATCGTGAAGAAAGGATTTCTTCCTGCGATTATTTTTACCAGAGTTATGGCCCTTTGTTATATTCATTAATTAAATCTTGTGGCGTCAACTCCTCCAAAACTATAAGGCAGATTTCTTGCGAACTTGCACAGAAGATGAAGCAGGATGTGTAGATGATCGTAAAGAAAGGATTTTTTCCTGCGACTATTTTTACCAGAGTTATGGCCCTTTGTTATTTTCAGTAATTAAATCTTGTGGCATCAACTCCTCCTAAACTACAGGGCAGATTCCTTGCAAACATGCACAGATGATGAAGCAGGATGTGTAGATGACCGCGAAGAAAGGATTTTTTCCTGCGACTATTTTTACCAGAGTTATGGCCCATTGTTGTTTTTTTTTTCAGTAATAATATCTTGTGGCATCAATTCCTCATTTACTTTTGGACAGATTTCTTTCTAACTTTCACACATGATCAAGATGGCTGGGTAGATGATCATAAAAAAAAGATTTTTTTCTGCTGCCATTTTTACCACAGTTATGGCCCTTTGTTTATTACAATTTTGTGGCATCAACTTCACATTTTCTATTTGGCTGATATCTTTCAAACTTGCACAGATGATTAGACATGATGTGAAGATTGTTGTAAAGGACATTGTCTTGCAACAATTTTCACCACAGTTATGGCCTTTTGTTTATGTTAGTTATTAAATTTTGTGGCATTTACTCCTCATTTACTAATCATGATCACCACATGTTGTTAATACAAAATTTTGTAACAAATGTTATTGCAGCAGTGGGGGCATAAGTGTCCTGTGGACACAGTCTAGTTAATTATTTGGTTATATATGGTATCCTTGTATTTTTGATAATTGTTCTTTTGGGTTTTGTCATAGGTGGAAAAAATCAGATCTCGAAGTAATCCAGAATCGAACAAAAATGGCAACATAAAATCTTCTGGAAAGAACGCTAAAAACAAAGCGAATGCCTCCGAAAACCTTGCAAAAACAAACAAAGATGCGGCTGTAAGCGGGGCTTAAAACCTATTATCGAAAAGGTAATGTATTTTAAGGGCTCTTGAAAGCCCATTTCATTTTTATATGGATAATTATTTGTATGATGTATAACATGACTTCATGCGTTACAAATTTAATTAATATATAACCTTTATTTTAAACAAATATTAAGGAGCCTTTTCGTCATAATTAATATCATGTCATCGTCACTAAAATTTAAAACAACCGTCTCTTGCGTTCGGTACATTTTAAACAAATAACATGTTGTTTATATTTAAAAAAAAACAACAACAACATAATGATTTAGAAATGTCAGATTTATTAAGACATTGCATCATAAGAAGTATTTGTTGTTAATTTTTCAGGTAAAAGAAAACAAACAACGATAAAAGTGCCTCATCATCTACTGATTCCGCTGGACAGTGAGATTAAAAAGACATATATGGATTTCTTGGACTTTTGAATTTGTTTATTTGCATTCATAATTTCCATTTAGTAATTAAACAACCATTACATTTCATTCATAACTTTGGCGAGGAATATTTCAATTATCACAACATGAACGATAAAATCTCAGACTAAATTTGCGATCTACTTGTAACCTTTAAAGTGGCAATACTGTTATCAGATTTTTGTTCTGTGTTAAAGAAAAGATGGAAATTTTCTTTACATTGCAAACTATGTAATTTCATATTAGATGAAAATCAAAGGAAAACTTATTATAACTGATGGATTCCTTAGCAAAGGAGATAGTACTATATATATATATTTTCAGTGAAGGTTGACATGCTAAAACTTTTATAACTCTTTGTGCGACTATAATAAAGGTTAAAAAGCGTGATAGAGCATCAACATACACGCCTCATATTTTAGACGGATTTACTTTAAAATGCGAAAAAAATAGAATAATCAATGTATTGTTTTGTAATATTTTGTAAAAATTAATTCTCAAAAACATTTCAAATATAAAATGTTGTTTTTTTTCAATTTACATGTAAAGATGCTAGATAGTTACCGGTCTTCGGTTTGCTTTTAACCGTTTTTGTTCAAAAATATTGACAAAATGCATAAAAAAATCAAAACAAGCATTCCATAAATCGAAACTATTTAAAACGTAAAATTAAGGATTTACAAAGAATGAATACTTTAAAAAAAATTTATGCTTAAAATTGTTATATTTCAGAGAACTTTACAAGTCTATCCCATTTCATTATGTCGAATGTTTATCAAATCTATTTTCTGTTCTTTATCTTTAGATTTATCACAAAAAATGTCTGAGTTGATTGTTAACAAATATTCTTTGTCTATGATTTGTGATTATCAAATATTCATATAACATTTTTTGTAACAAATGGTGAAATCATCAAAATATTTTGGTGAATTCACCAAAATATTTTGGTGAATTCACCAAAATATAGATGGTGAGTTCACCAAAATTGTGATGGTGAATTCACCAAAGTATAGATGGTGAACTCACCAAAATATTGATGGTGAAGTCACCAAAATATCGAGATGGTTTGTTCTGTATAGTTAGTAATGAATATGGTTTGGTGACTTCACCAAAAATGTAAGTGGTAACGCAGAATATTCAACCAATACTGGGTTTCATTAAATTGCAGCGTTGTCTCAAGAATTGGTGAATTCACCAATTCTTATATATTTTTAAACTAGTAATGAATTAAAGGTTATGTTTACAACCTACATTTACGGTGATATCACCAATAGTACAGTTCAAAACTGCAAAATTATATCATTTTAATGCATGCTTTTATACGATAATGGTGATTAAATGTATGAAAAGATAGAAATGAAGGCTTCATTCTCTAAAAACGAAAAGAAATAAAAGTTAAAAATGAACTGAAAAAAGAGGATTAAAATAGAAAATCCTGATTTGAAATAGACTCGGTTGGTAATGTTCATATTCTGTGCCATAGCTGTCTACCAATTCTGCATAAGTATCAACTCTATAGCCTTCATAAGCTTGGTGATACACATCTCTGAAAATAAATGTTTTATTTTAAATCTTCTCTGAGTAAGTCAGTTATACAGTACCTTTTGTGGCTTATGAAGATGTACATAAATTGCTGTTGCAGTGAACAATTGTTTTGTTTTTTTTTCTTTAAAAAAGTGAACAAGATTATGAGATATACCCACTAAATAAAGGATTTAATTTGAACACTGGGACCCATCATGTATGTACAACATGGTCCACAGAGAAACTTTGTGGTGTTTGATTCTGTGTCTTCCAAAACTTTGGCATGTTCAGGTGATGTTGTGTGAACTTGCCAGAGATTATGGTTCACCATAGCAGGGCTGGACAATTTTTTTTGTAAACTTATTGCTGTTGTAATATGATATGCACATGGTGCTAAAAGAGAATGGCGCATGTCAGATTAAAGTTTAAACTAGTCTGCACTAATAAATTGAGCTAGCCCATGGACAAGCAATCAGATATTTTGAGATTGTCCGATACAATTTTCAGCTTGTCCAGGGCGTCGGGCTAGTGGGTTTGTCCAGCCCTGCATAGTCATGTAAAAGAAAAGCAAATTCTGCGCTGTTTGAGTGTTTGTACTGTTTATTAAGGGTAAATAAAAAATTATCTCTCTAGTACTCTAATGTTTCTCCTATTCCAGTTTCATGCTCTTTGAACCAAATTTCAATAAACAATATTATTTGCCCAATGCATGCATATACTTTCCGATGACTTCATTTATTTTCTTAGTGACAGACCTCCTGAAAGCCGCCGGACCGTCAGACCTGTCCGGTAAAATTTGGACTGGTCTGATGTGACTTCCAATGTTGTAGGACTAAGAGTCCAGCCAAAATTTGATCTGCATATTCCAATTTTACTCGCTAACTCGCTGTTTTGATTCAAGACTGTTCCAAGGCAAATGAGTGAGGATATCCGAATGAAATATTTTACGTATTCGTCATCATGACAATTCGTACCACTGAAAAAATGAAAACACCCTTTATACTGTGTTTTGCTTATTTAATGTGTTAAATGTTTCGGTCAGACAGAATTTGTTTCGGTCAGACAAATTTTCACATCCTGTCTGACCACATGTCTGACACTTTTTTCAACTTTCGGGAAGTCTGTAGTAAGCGATCATAAGATAATTTTTACACGCAAACATCTGGACCCAGGCATGTATACAAAAGCTCGACACAAACTATTGGACTGTGACAAATAAATCAATTTTCAAATACCAATTAATCAATGGTCAACACGGCTTCACCATACAACACATTTGAACTTTTAACAGTTACTTGTTTGACAGAGCAACGATTCCTAAAATCTGAAATAAATATTTAGTGGTAAACACGGCTTCGCCGTGCTTCCTATTTAAATCATTCTACACTATGCCTCTTTTTTATGAAATGTAGCTCTAATAATTTTTATTTGTTGTAAATGAAGCATTATTTAGATAGCATTTGGTAAACACGGCTTTACCATGCCTCAAATTTCAACAGAGTAGCTGTATGCTATATCTGAGAACATTGGGTTCGAGTCCTGATCAAGAATACACATCTTCAATGCCATTAGCTGGTCATATTTCATTTGACCAGTTGGCAGTTCTGTCCAGTCTACAGTATCCAGAGTTAATTCAACGCAATACCTAATCGCTTTACCACACCAAATAAAAACGAAAGCAATCGATATTACTATCTAAACTGCAATGTTAAACTTACTGTTCTTGTTGATAATTGCAGTAAAAAATAAAAAAAAAAAAACGTCGTAAATTTCCAATGTTTAGAATGTCTGGGAAACCGGTGTAAATGTCACTTTGTCACTCAGTATAATAATTAATTAACCCAAACTTAATAACTACCGTAATACACATCGCTACGGTGGAGTCTACTGTTAGACACTAACTCTGTGACAATATTAGTGTTTAATCAATATAGAAACTTATTTACCTTAACTTATTTGCGAGTTAAATCTTAATTGTTATCTAACATATGGAAGGAGAACTTCTGAAAATGTGAATCGAGAAACAAAATGGCGGCTTTTCAGTTTTAAAATCCGGAAGCAAGCAATCTGGACTATTACACCCGGATGGAAGTCATATTGTCCAATCAGAAAGCCTTATTTGCAAACCGGAAGACAAGGTTTCAAAGTTTCAAGGTACTGCTTTTTGCTCATGCGCAATACCGTAATCGAAATCGTAGGGTCGATTCCGTATTTAATGGCATGCTCGTTGGCGTAGTCAGTAAATTTTTGTTATTCTTTTGGTACAAATTGCCCGTTGGCGATTTTTACAACTTGCTTATTCTAGGTAATGGTAACCACTGTCTCAACATCCGCGTGGCAGGGTCTTTCACAGGATTTTTTTTTCAAAGGCCCTCGGATTGTAGCAATGGTTACATATCAAATGTGCATTACTTATGACAAAAACAACATTGACTGGACTTGTCGGTGATCAATGCTGTTACATCTATACCTTCATGTTTAATTTTAAATGATACAGGGTCATCATGACCTTCTTGGTTCAAACCGCAATGTTGAACGCGTTTGGTCTGTTCCGAAAAGGAAAGCAGCAAATCTTTGATGTGAGATTTGGGGGTAAAATTTATCACGTGACACACAACGAAACTAAACAGTCGTGTCATTTCTGGGAAGTCAGTATGTACCTCTAAGTCCAATAGTGATGATATTTTACATCTACCACTTTTGTACAAGTATCTGTTTTAATTGTTCTATGAGTCAAAAGTGTGCCTTTATGAAGCATTAAAAAGGTATTTTATGCGTTGAAAATCACCGCATAAACAACCAAAAATTTGTTTATATATTTGTTTTTCTCTTTTCCTCACTTCTTTTTGGCTGTGTGGGGGCGCTGTGTATGCTGGATGTGGCCATTCCTGATATGCATATTTCTTTTGTGATGTCCTTTTTTGAAACTGATCATTTTATTAACCAGGCTCTCTCCCTTTCTTTTCTTCTTGACTGTGTGTGGGAGGCTGTTTTTTTCTGAATATGGCAATTCCTGATATGCATATTTCACCTTTTTTCCCCTCTGCCTCTATGTAGGAACATTGTTTTCTGGCTGTGGCATTTTCGGATACCCTTATTTAACTGTTTTAAATGTTTAATTAGTAACACCAAAACAGTTAAATAGTAGTTAAAATGAACTCCATTGATATAAAGAAAACTTTAATAAATATAAAAAAGATTAAAACACCAACATTAAAATGTAATTTAATTAAATGTTAAAGTAAATAAAAATAAAAAGAACATAATTTGTCTTTACTAAGTTAGGATCCATATATCATTTACAAAAAAAACCATAAAGGGATTGTGCAAATTTTTATTAACCTCAAGTTTGTAAAATTTTACAAAAAATAAAAAACTTTATCTTTTATCAACTAAAACTGACTAAATTTTAAAATGCAGTATATTCTGCGTGCTTCTCTTTTAAATGTAAAGACAGAAAAGTGCGCGTTGCCCGCTTACACTCAGGACAGCGCTTTTATAAATTAATTATTCAATGGTGATTTAACCTTTAAAACATTTCTTGTTAAAGGATCCACATATTTTTTCTAACTAAGTTATAAAATAAAAAAAATATTTAGAATGTTTTGATAAAAGTTTAAAAATAAATATTCAAATCAGGGCTGTAACCGAAAAAATATAGCTTGAAAATTGAAAAAATACTAAAAAATAAAAGTTCATAAAAATTCCAAACTTGTTATTCTGTATTTTCTGCTTATTAAAACTGAGTACGGAACTGAAATGATTTTTGAAATCGGTCAACTGGTTGCTGAGATATTGTCATTTTGGCTATTTAAAAAAATGCAAGTGAAGTGAAAAAAATGAAAAGAATTTTAAGTCCAAAAAAAGTCCAAACTAGTTGCTCTCTATATATGTACAGTCTTTACAGTGATCAAAATCAATCAAGTAATACTCATATGCGACAGAATAAAAATTTTATGAAGCTTTATTGAACAATATTATATAATTCACAAGAATTTAATTTATGTGCTTAAAATACAATTATTACTGTTTCTTATTATTCTTATTATTTAAATGTACATTTCTGTTCAATACACGTTGAAGCATAAAATATAAGTGCGTTAGATATTGTGGTATCGCATAAAATTAAAAAAATCTTGTTTTTAAGAAAGTGTGTCTTACTCCTGACAACCACATAAATGGTAAAAAATGTTTCATAAAGGACATTCCTGTTTGTCACAATTTAACAAAACATGACATAGACATCTAGGAAAAAACATGCTCTTGTTTTCATGTAAAGGATATGTTGACAGAATATTGCAATATGCGCATAATGTCACACTCCTGACAAATTTAGCTGATATTTTCTGAAGGGAGCTGCAGACAAACATAATTTCAATAGAGGTATTTATATTACAATTATTGCATCTAAAAACATTTAACTTAATGATACACTAAACATTTCTTTTGTACTAATAATCTTTAAAGTCCTATAAATTTATAAAGCAAATATGCATTGATTTTCTTGAGGTATGTTCTTATCTACCACGCTTGACTTAAGAGCATAAATTTTGATAACTTAAAGTATAATATAATTAATTAATATATATCATTTGTTGATGCCCAATAAATGCACCTTTTACTAAAGCGATACTAAAACTTGTCTCAAGCTTTTTGAAAAATGATGGTCTGAACAAATGTGATTTTTTAAAGTGTCACATTTTTTGTCACACTCCTGACATATTTTTGCCCATTATTTAGAATATATTTTAGCGGATGGTGCCCAAATCTTTAAAGAGCATAATGAGACACATCTGCAAAGTAGGAAAAAGGAAGTAACTGTCGTACATTTTTATAACAGGAAATCCCAAACCAGCCATTTTTTTTAAACAGCCTATCATAGAAATGAGTTTCAATACTAAGTACAATTATTACCACATCTTTAAAAACTAAATACTAGTTGATAAAGTTTCTATAGCAAACGCCTTTTACCGCACTAACCATGTTATTTATAGCAGGTGCTTACATTTAAGATCAATTAAACCATTGGGGAAAACCCAATCATCAGTTACTAAAAATAAATCTTCCGAAAACATAAAACATTAAAGCAGCACATTCCTATACCAGATGTCGACAATTTTATTGCACTCTGTCAACATATTTCGTTAAATTTTTACTGCAGCAAATCTATACGATCAGTAATTCTGGTACCATTTCCACCTTTTTCTACATCACCTTCATTTTTTATCTTTTGTGTCATGTGTGAATATGTTAACTATTTTATCGAAAAAGTAATATATGCATATCAGGAATCGCCACACTCACAAAACACATCCTCCCCACGCAGCGAAAGAGGAAGAGAGAGAGAGAGAGAGAGAGAGAGAGAGAGAGAGAGAGAGAGAGAGAGAGAGAGAGAGAGAGAGAGAGCATGTTTGTTATAAGTATGTCAATTCAAATAGGACGCCACAAACAACTAACGAAAAATAGAACCCTTGTGGATACCGACTTGGAACGGTCAGTGGCAAAACAAATTGCCACTGAGGGTTTAAACCAGGTTCTAGGGTGCACCAACCTCACACTTGCCCCAACAGGTTCTCGTATCACAAAACAAGTACAAGTTGTCTTGGTGTAATAACTCCAACCCACCCATCGGCTCAACAATGTTGCATGCAAAAGCCCACACACATATAACACATAAGAAGCTAATAGCATTGCAAAGGCAAAGGGCGGGATGATCTTACCGAGACCAGAGCACCTGGAGTAAAATCAGCAAGAACACGATGACAGGGATAAAAGAAACAAATCGAGCTTCTTTATGGCGCGAACCTTCAATGCGGTCTTTTCAGATTTATACCGTTCCATATATAGCGGCGTCCAAAGGTAAACGAGTGGGTATGTCCTGAACGAGAAAACAATGTGCGGAACTAAAAAAAATAATATTTTGACAGAGGATTTGAGAATACAAGTCCTGCATATTACAGAAAACGCCAAAGGTAAATTTAAAAGCAGGAAGTTTATCCTCATGGTGATTAAACACTATCTTAAACTATACTGGCTGGGTTATTCAAACCACCCATCTATAAACTGGCCGAAATATTTAAACTATTGATATAGTACATAAATATCGTGCTTAACGATCTTCATAGGACGTAACTGATAACGGCACTGATTGAATGTACGGGGAGACTTTTTACAGCAGCACTGATTGAATGTACGGGGAGATTTTTTATAGCCGCCCCACGAAACGAACAATGCGACTGTGATATTGAAAAAGGTGAAAAGGGAACTTTGAAAAATGCATTCGTATAACCGTTCCATAGTTTTCCTTTTTTTAATTGTTTTCCTTTTCAATACTTCCTCGCATTCAAACGAAACTATGTATTCAATAGGCACTTACTAAGTTGCGCTCAACCCTTGACTAGGCGGCGTTGGCAGTGTTTTGCATTTCAATAACTGTTCATGAAAAGGCTCAATCAAACCGAGCCTGCAATATTTTCATATTTGTCGGGTTCGGTGGCTTTCAAAGTTCCTTTTTCATCTATTTCAAGACATGCCATTAATGCCTATAAAATACAGTCTTAAATCTCGTTTGATATCAGTCATTCATTGTATTGTTTATTCTATAGAAATCATTATAATCGAAATAAACTCTGTATCCAGCGTTGCTTAAGACTTGTACCAAGTACATGTAATATACGGACTGCAAAAAGGAACACAAATACACGAAAAAGGTAAAAGTCAAAGTTCAATCTTCAACTTAGTGGAATTGGATTGAAATTGAATCGAATCGAGTGGTTATGAGGATTAAGCGAATTGAGAGCGGACAAACATCGGCAAAATTGTCTATTTCGTCCAATACAAGGCGGTCGGCTCTCAGGTTTTGTTCATTTCTTCATTGTTTGTTGTGACTTGTTTGAATTTTTTCGTTTCATACACGCATGCTCCCTTTTCTCTTTTTGGTTGTGTAGGAAGAGTGTGCATGTTTCACATTATCTTAATAACAATCCCAATAGTTGTCTGTATATCTCTAACATGTAAACACCTGTGAAACTTCCTTGTGGTCTACTGGCTTAAATTCAAACACATTGCACAAAGTCCGAAACTTCAAATTCAGATTGTCTTCCATATTTCCAAAGGGGGATCAAACATGTTATTATTCAGCGATCTATTATGAATGAAATTTATTTCCCTTTTAGTTATAATCTCTGAAGACAATTCATTTTAAAGCAAACTACAAACAATCCGGAAAATGAGAAGTTTTCAGAAAATTATTGTCTTTCGAATTTCAAAAGAGTGATCAAACAGGCAATTCCTTGTTCTAATCTCCGAAGAGAATTAAAGCAATCTACAAACAGCCCGGTACATAAGAAGCTTTTTAGATTATTATTGTCTTTCACATTCCCAAATGGTGATCAAACATATTGAATTTCTTAGTAAGAGGCATATATTGACTTATATCAAATTTCCTTTTATTTATTATTATTCTTGCAACAACAATAAGATCAGAGGATGTTCTGCTCATACGAGCATTCATTGTTCTAATCTCTGAAGAGAATAAAAGCAAACTGCATGTTAAACTTTCACAATTGAATTTAGTGCCACCTTCCCAAAGGGGGGTCAAACATGTTATAAGCCAGCGGCATACAAATTAACCACACTTCCTTTCATTTATTCTTGCAACAACAAAACTTTACTAAACAATTAAATTCTTGGACGTTTAATTATTACGTGCCAAAGCTTTGTACAGTAGTAGTTGTAAAAAAGAAATATGTGCATATCAGGAATCGCCACACTCGCAAAACACAGAATCCCCAGCGAGGAAGAGAGAGAGAGAGAGAGAGAGAGAGAGAGAGAGAGAGAGAGAGAGAGAGAGAGAGAGAGAGAGAGAGCATGTTTGTTATAAGTATGTCAATTCAAAACCGACGCCACAAACAATTAACGAAAAAGAGAACCTTTGGGGACACCGCCTTGGAACGGTCAGTGACAAAACAAATTGCCACTGGGGGTTTTTCAATTACACTTTCAGATTACAACATAACATATTGGCCATGCATAAAATGTGCACTTAAATTTACGTTGATTGTTCTCAAAAATGCTTTAATGAAAAAGTTTTAAGGTCCACCTTCTACAAACTATATTTTGCATTGTGTTTCTTAAACTGTGTAAATACTCTGTTGTAATGTGTAATTAAATGATTTAATAATACAGTTTGTTTGTAAGGTCTGTGGGTGGATGGCTCTGCGACCCCGTCAGCACATTTGACGGGTATAATAAATGAGGTTACCCTAGAAAGGGGCATGAAACTTAAAAAATGACAGTTTTTATTATAAACCTTTTTTTCCTTTGCAACTATGGAACGAATAAGATATGATTTTTCAGTAAACGTTATACTCAATGATTCCTGCCTTACATTGGGATCAGGACTAGAGACGAGCGTCTTGAGCTTATATTAACGTTGATGATGTTTACTTTTTATTCAGATATTGGATAATTATTCCTGTAATTTATTTCGAAAATATGAGGAGAAGCCACATGACTGTGTTTTTACAGATAAAGAAAGCCAAATGTTTAGAATATGAGTGATTCTGGAGACAACCCCTGTCTTTGACGGATTCAAAGGGTTGGCAGACGCGGTGCATAATTGATGTGCTGAATAATCAAACCGCAAGCATCAGATAGGCTGAACTGAAAACTAGCCTCCATTTCAGCCAATCAGATACTAGAGAACTAAATCTTTACACAAAACTGCCACAGAGTGAAAAATAAACAGAGTTGTTGTTCCTGAAAATAATTATTGTTATCTGAATTAAAAATTTTCCTGTAATTTATTTACATGTATTTTATAAGCAATATCAACATAAATGTTGTTGTTTTAAAAAAAACTATTTAAATGAGGAACATTCAAGTCACCTCAATTACAAATTTGTGTCACCATTTCAGACAAGTCTCAATTTCAGCCAATCAAAGGTTTGAGACTGGTTTCTTTTCTCAGTTTTATAATCTTGGGACATGATCTCTACTATCCATAGTATAAACAATGAGTTTAACAAGGGCGGGATAATAATGTTTTTCTTTGAAAATACCATTTGACTGATTCCAGTGATCTCTAATTCCTGACAAGGTCTTAACACAGACTACGTACAGACCAAGTGTAGTGAAGAAAGCGAAGGTAGGTAATTTATATTTTTAGTTTTTGTGAAACTGTCCAAAATGGCCCCATAAACAATCCTATACATGGTAATGTGAAGTAGGTCAATTTATTCAAAGCAAATGTGTTTTGTTTTAGTATATGTGGACCTCCCACATATACTAAAACAAAATTACTGACCATTTCTTCACATTTTTTAACATTTTTCTGTAGCTGTACTTGGTGAGGGCCAAACATTTACACACCTGTGCGATGGGAGTGCCATTTTGAAACCACTGACGATCTTTAA
Organism: Corbicula japonica; assembly: GCA_038501625.1. Taxonomy (NCBI): domain Eukaryota; kingdom Metazoa; phylum Mollusca; class Bivalvia; order Venerida; family Cyrenidae; genus Corbicula; species Corbicula japonica. The sequence continues at coordinate 220,685 of JAZAYU010000573.1, read as the reverse complement.
AAAACAAGTCATTCATTAAACAAAAACAGATCATAGCTTGGAATTTGAACTGGTTGTTTTAGGAAGACATGGCTATAGGATACCGTATCAAAAATAAATAAAATTACTTTGTAGTTTAAGTATTATTTTGACATTTATGTCAAACTTTCGCGTTTAACTCGCCGTAGTTTGTTTATTTCAAGATGAAATGATGTGACACTTGCAGAAAATAGTCTTTGTTTATTCACCAGAGCGCTGATTTGTTTCACTTTTTAAAAGGTTTTGAATTTCCGGAGATATATACGAAATACTTAAACCACCTCTCCTCTAAAATTATTTACCGTGAGCTGTATGTGGGAGTGCCTCCTATACTTGGGAGAGCCGGTACCAGGGTGTGAAGTTACTAGGTTGTAAAACACGTTATTGTTTATTTTAAAGATTATAATATATTGTAATCTCACCCAGGACTGGATGAGTGACACACACGATAACATCTTTTTGGAAAATTAAAATTACAGGAACAAGCGATTATCTTTCTCAAACTGTTTTATGAAATTAGTTCTTCTTACACGTCCACGTTCCCGTCTTGAATATCAACATCTCTAATAGATTAAAACCATTCATTAAGACAACCCCGGAATTAAAACCACCTCGATAATAAGACCACCTTTTAAAGACCTTTTCACAATTTTGCAATATGTTTGACCCAAAATTAGGATCGCCCTACTATTAAGATTACAGTAGTCCATTCTTAGCACTGGACGTAATAACGAGATTTCACTGTATAATGAATATGCCACAAGGTATCTCAAAATGAACATTATGAAGACCACTTCAGTCCAGACACAGCGGTGGACTTAATAACGAGATTCCACTGTATAATGTATATCTCGAAAAGTCGGCATAAAATACATGTAACTGTAGTGTACTGGACTTCACCCAATATTGTCATGCCTGCAAACATTGATATAGTAATCTACACACGTGGAACCTGGCTGCGTTGTTCCTTGGGCGAATGTTGAGAGATATCGTGTAACAAGTAAATGCATAAATAATTAAATTTTCTTGTTCCATGCATTGTCCCAGTAAATTCATGGCCGTTTCTTTGTGTCCGAGATTGTTTGTTGTTCTGATTGTTCTTATCAGCTTTTTTAAAGCAGTTAGTTGTTTATGGCGACGTTGGCGATGGCCGTATGTCTTATACTGCAGAAAGTATATGTAAGGGAGGGAATCCACCACTGACATGTCCATCCAATAATCTGCAATAGTTCTATGCTGCATGTCATCTGCTGTAGACCTAAACATTTCGTATCGCAGTTCTAACGGGACACAGTATATTTCACTTGATGAGAATCTGACACAAAATGCGGCGATATGTTTCACTACCTCAATGTCATTGTTTTCTGAAAACTCTGCGAACCTCTGTGATCCAGACGTACTGTGATGAAAGCATCCACATACGGCTTCTACTTCATTTCTGACATACTTTCTCCTTATAATTCTAAGTAACAGTTCGGCTGAAATAAAGTCACCAACACTATAGAAAATCGAAGCGACTTTCAATTTACTTGATGTCAAATCTGAATGTAAGCCGGCCGCCAGCCATGTCAGAGCTTCAGGACTTACTGTGTTGTTTGTTGCGATGTTGACTGATGCCATCATAGACCCGAATGTTGTACAGAGAAATGGTGTCAGCAGACGACAAGCGACCCGCTCCAGTTCACTTCCTTGTTGGTAAACCGTGATAAATGACCTGAATAGTTCAACTGAGATTCCTTCTTTTATAACAAATTTAACAGAATTACTGATAACATACAAGAGAGTGAAACTGAGATCCAACGAAATGAATCTTGCGATTTCCACTGGCGTTTGTATGACATCTGCCATAATTCCATTTAATGGATTTAGTTTTTCGATATATCTTGACCCAAAATTATCAATTTCTAGACCGAGAAAGACCAAACCGTTCGAATTTATAACAGTTTGTAATCTACTCAGCAGCCAGTACTTGACGTGCGGTGTAAATTTTCCCGCCATTAAATTGTTTTGGTGTACGATAAAATGCGGACAATATTGACGTTCTACACATTTTCTCAACTGAATGAGACAGAATGTGAAAACCCTGAGTAAATTATGAGGACACCATACAGCGGAATGTGTTTTCTCAATGCACAACAAAAGCACGTTTTTACACATAAAGCTGGACAGAGAGTTTTCCTCAGGATGTTTAAGATAAGTTTTAAGAATCAACTTCATCATCACGTAACAGTGTAATTGTGTGATATTCATAATCAACATAACACATCTCTCTGCGTGTGATGTTGATACTCTCCATTCTGCTACTTCATACTGACTGCCTTTAAATCCCGTAGGAACAACGAAACACGGTTGCCGTTCTATGTATGTTTTCATTTCCTGAGAGATCTTTCCTTTTATCAACTGTTGATCCAGCCAAGATCTTAATGTCCCTGGCAATGTTTTACAGGCTAAAGTATAAATTTGATCCATTTGAGTGCAGCCTTCATCTCTAACAGTATCCGCCGGACCATTCTTTTCTCCCTCCTTCATACATTCGAAGAAATTATTCTTGATTACAACCATATCTTCTCTGTATCTAGCATATTGTTCATCTGTTATCTCGGTGACAGGACGTGGTACGTTGTCGTAAAGCTTTTGTAACAGGCAGTATCCAGGAGGAGTGTTTTCATCCTGGATCATCATTATATTGATGCGATTTTGTTCCCAGTCTCGCCAGTCCTGGATGGCATTATAGAAATTAACACTGTGAAGCATGTCGGAATCTGACTGCAGTCCTCTGGTAGTTGTACCCTCAACCTGACTACCAAAGAAGTACACAGAGATGTCATAACCTGCCAGTCTGTTGGTGATTATCTTCATATTCTCCAGTAACAGTAATGATCTTCTCCTCTTGCTCACCATCCTCTCATTCACTCCAATGTCCTCCAACACACTAGCCAGTTTGAGAGATACATTAGGGTAAAACGCTGGTACTCTAAACATCCTGAAATATGTCAACACATGATTCAATCTGATTTTCAGTATTTTCAAAGTAGAATTCGGCGCCGTTATAACGTCCGGTCTAAATTATGATGTTCTTGTTTAATACCCAACATTTAGTTAATGGTTTAATGTATATACTAATTTATCGAAATCTCGTAAAACACACTGATGTAATGATTTCGAATTATAAATCGAAGCTCAAAAAGACACAATCTGTTGTCAATTATTATGCTGATGATTTTTATTTTACTTGGAAATTTCTTATAATTATAGTTACTCTTTCAAACACTGAACTAAGATTTAAGCATCGGTGTACTACCATTAAATCCGTTATTAAAGTGCGCGCAAAAACGATGGTGAGATAGGAACATAAATGTTTGCTTATATCTGACTGATTCTAGAATGTACACGATTTTCATATAGAACTATTTTCACAATTATGCCAGTGACTTCAAACCTCTCTTTGAAGGAAGGGGAATGTTGCTTTCGTATGTCGGTCGATCGATCGGTGTGGCGTCTACATAACGGTCATCTATAGCAACAGCTGTTTGAATAATGTACAGGCGATTAGGTCTGTATATTATTGTAATTGTTTTTGTTTTCAATTTCCATATTCCAAGTTATCTTAATTTAATATTAAGAAGCAACATACATTATGTATTCCTCATACACGAGCGTGCTAAACATATTCTTGCACATTTGCAAATTAGCTGTACACTGGCGTCAATGAAGTAAAATTTAAATTTCAATTGTTAATACCGTTCATTTTTATTCATTTTATGTGGACTCAGTAAAAAATTTCATTTCACTGGTGTATGGTGTGTGTCAATGTCTAATTTTTTTTTTGTTTCTTGTATTGCTATTCAAATCTCCGAAAACAAATGACGAAGTGACGGTTAAAAGCATTTATCTACCAAATCGGAACCCCACGTTTATCCACTATTTCTTTCTGAATTGTTTATTTGTTTAAATCAAAAATGACAGGAATGGAAACTTTGACGATATCATTTGAGCATTGAGCAACAATGATACTTCTGTACAAGTTAAACTACATAAACCAACCGTCTCCATGATCTATTGGTTAAGGCATACGGAACGGGAAGTGAATTTACTTTGACATGGTCGGTTAGCGGGCCGCCAGCTGTACTGCACTGCGAATGTCCCTTATTAATAACGATTAAACAAGAGTAACATCGACTGGTACTAAACACATAGGAATTAGGAAGTAAAATGCTTCATGGAAAAGATTCCTCCCAAATTGGAGAGGCTGTCTCTTCTCAAACGGATGAGACTATTAAATCACAATTGACATAAACCGGGATTTGTTATCAACAAAAGTTCAGATGCTTGAAATGGTTTTATATTTTCCTTCTTATAAATAGTCATTGTTTAATCATGGTACTTTTCTAGTCGCCTTCATTTGTACTCAATGGGCAATCAAAAACATTCGCATTAAGTGCTGTTATCAATGATGTCCTTTGAAGGTCGTTGAGCAGAATACTTATGTACTATTTTAATAGTACTTCTAAAATTACTTTTCTTTTAATATTTTGGCCAGTTTTGAGATGGGTGGTTTTAAATTTTCCAGCCAATATAGATTTGGATATTGTTCAACCAACCCAAGGATATATTTCTTTTTAAATTTTTCCTTTGGTGTTGTCTGTGATAAGCAGGATTTATATTCTAAAATCTCCGGTCAAAATTCTATTCTGTTTAGTTCCGCCCATTGTTTTCTTGTTTAGGGCAAACCCATTCTTTTATCTACAGCATTGAAGGTTCCATGTCCACCGCGAAACGCACATCATCGTTTTGGATGAATCAATTGTACTGTTTATTGGTGTAAATATTGAGTTGCGCTCAGCTCGGGGCTAGGCGGCGTGGGCAGTAATATGCATTTCCATTGTTGTCCATGATCAGGCTCGATCAAACCGAGCCTGCAATATTTTCATATTTGTCGTGTTCGATGGCTTTCAAAGTTCCCGTTTCCTCTTTTTGAACAACTATTAAGTCGATATAAATAAACAACAAATAAGAACTTGTGTTGAGTAAATGTTAAAATAACGCGAAGAACGTAAAAAATGAAGGTGTTCACACACAAAGTTGATACACACACAACTCGAGCAAGATTTTTATATGAAAGTCAAAAATGCGTGATTTTGTAAAGTTGTGTTTTATACTTCAAACACAACGGTGCTGGCAATGTTTTCATCAGGGTAACACAAAACTCACAATACTTGTATATATTGGTGGCCTTTACAAATATATCTTTTTGTTACATGTAAGTCAAAGATGACCATTTTATCAACCTCACAATTTGACAAGTATCCCGATGCGGTCTTAACGGTATAGAACAGTTGTATCGAAAAATATTACATGGATATTAGAGTAAAGGTCATCAGACTTCTGATCATCTTAATCAGTGCCTTTCATAGCATATCTAAACATAAATTTGTTATCATTGTGTCATTTCAAGTATGTTATTTACTAAACATGTCCATATCCGGCCATACTAGCAAACTTATGCCGCCTAAATGCCAAAACATTGGGAGAGTAATAGTAATTACACAAAAATGTAAATTTATACTGTAACAATAGATACAATGTCTTCATATTATTTTCATATTTCATGAAATTTGTTTTTAATTTGACGCTATAAGAAGTTTGTTGCTGGGCGTAAAAGCCATGTTACAACGCTTTAAGAAGTTTGTTTGTGGGGAGTGAAATCCCCGTGTCAACGCTTTCAGAAATTTATTGCTGGGACGAGAAAATCCAATGTCAACGCTTTAAGAAGTTTATTGCTGGAGGGCGAATTTATAGGTGTCATGAAACCAAATAAAATCCTTAGAAATTCGATAAGAAGTTTGTTGCTGGGGAGCGAAAACCCCGTGTCAACGATAAAAGAAGTGTGTTGGTGGGGAGCGAAAATACAGTGTCAACGCTGTAAGAAGTTTGTTGCAGGTGAGCGAAAAATCAGTGTCAACGCTATAAGAAGTTTGTTGCTGGGGAGCGAAAACCCAGTGTCAACGCTATAAGAAGTTTGTTGCTGGGGAGCGAAAATCCAGTGTCAACGCTATAAGAAGTTTGTTGGTGGGGAGCGAAATCCCTGTGTCGACGCTTTAAGTTGTTGCTGGGGAGCGAAAATCCAGTGTCAACACTATCAGAAGTTTGTTGCTGGGGAGCAAAAATCCAGTGTCAACGCTATAAGAAGTTTGTTGGTGGGGAGCGAAATCCCTGTGTCAACGCTATAAGAAGTTTGTTGCTGGGGAGCAAAAACCCCGTGTCAACGCTATAAGAAGTTTGTTGCTGAGGAGCGAAAATCCAGTGTCAACGCTATAAGAAGTTTGTTGGTAGGGAGCGAAATCTCTGTGTCAACGCTATAAGAAGTTTGTTGCTGGGGAGCGAAAATCCAGTGTCAACGCTATAAGAAGTTTGGTGCTGCGGAGCGAAATCCCTGTGTCAACGCTATAAGAAGTTTGTAGCTGGGGAGCGAAATCCCCGTGTCAACGCTATAAGAAGTTTGTTGGTGGGCAGCGAAAATCCAGTGTCAACGCTATAAGAAGTTTGTTGCTGGGGAGCGAAAACCCCGTGTCAACGCTATAAGAAGTTTGTTGCTGGGGAGCGAAAATCCAGTGTCAACGCTATAAGAAGTTTGTTGGCAGGGAGCGAAATCCCTGTGTCAACGCTTTAAGAAGTTTGTTGCTGGGGGAGCAAAAATCAAGTGTCAACGCTATAAGAAGTTTGTTGGTGGGGAGCGAAAATCCAGTGTAAACGCTATAAGAAGTTTGTTACTGGGGAGCGAAAATCCAGTGTCAACGCTATAACAAGTTTGTTGGTAGGGAGCGAAAATCCAGTGTCAACGCTATAAGAAGTTTGTTACTGGGGAGCGAAAATTCAGTGTCAACGCTATAAGAAGTTTGTTGGTGGGGAGAGAAAATCTAGTGTCAACGCTATAAGAAGTTTGTTGGTGGGGAGCGAAATCCTTGTGTCAACGCTAAAAGAAGTTTGATGCTGGGGAGCGAAATCCGCGTGTCAACGCTAAAAGAAGTTTGTTGCTGGGGAGCGAAAATCAAGTGTCAACGCTATAAGACGTTTGTAGCTGTGAAGCGAAAATCCAGTGAAAACGCTATAAGAAGTTTGTTGCTGAGAAGCGAAATCCCCGTGTCAAGGCTATAAGAAGATTGTTGCTGAGGAGCGAAAATCCCTGTGTCAACGCTATAAGAAGTTTGTTGCTGGGGAGCGAAAATACAGTGTCAACGCTATAAGAAGTTTGTTGCTGGGGGAGCGAAAATCCAGTGTCAACGATATAAGAAGTTTGTTGCTGGGGAGCGAAATCCCCGTGTCAACGCTATAAGAAGTTTGTTGGTGGGGAGCGAAAATCCAGTGTCAACGCTATAAGAAGTTTGTTGCTGGGGAGCGAAAATCCAGTGTCAACGCTATAAGAAGTTTGTAGCTGGGAAGCGAAAATCCAGTGAAAACGCTATAAGAAGTTTGTTGCTGAGAAGCGAAATCCCCGTGTCAACGCTATAAGAAGATTGTTGCTGAGGAGCGAACATCACTGTGTCAACGCTATAAGAAGTTTGTTGCTGGGGAGCGAAAATACAGTGTCAACGCTATAAGAAGTTTGTTGCTGGGGGAGCGAAAATCCAGTGTCAACGATATAAGAAGTTTGTTGCTGGGGAGCGAAAATCCAGTGTCAACGCTATAAGAAGTTTGTTGGTGGGGAGCGAAAATCCAGTGTCAACGCTATAAGAAGTTTGTTGCTGGGGAGCGAAAATCCAGTGTCAACGCTATATTAAGAAGATTGTTGCTGGGGAGCGAAAATCCAGTGTCAACGCTATAAGAAGTTTGTTGCTGGGGAGCGAAAATCCAGTTTCAACGCTATAAGAAATTTGTTGCTTGGGAGCGAAAATCCAGTGTCAACGCTATAAGAAGTTTGTTGCTGGGGAGCGAAAATCCAGTGTCAACGCTATAAGAAATTTGTTGCTTGAGAGCGAAATCCCCGTGTAAACGCTATAAGAAGTGTGTTGCTGGGGAGCGAAAAACTCGTGTCAACTATATAAGAAGTTTGTTGGTGGGGAGCGAAATCCCTGTGTCAACGCTTTAATAAGTTTATTGCTGGGGAGCGAAAATCCCGTTGCAACGCTATAAGAAGTTTGTTGGTGGGGTACGACTGCTTTGCATTCCTGTTGTTTTATAGGTGTCATGAAACCAAATAAAATTAAAAAAAAATTCGCCTGTTTGTGGCTTATCAGCATTGATTACATGTTAGGAAAGGAAATTTCAGTATGCGCAGCGGTTTATTTTACACCTTTACATTCGTTTCGCGGTTTTCGTTCGTTTCGTCCGCGGCCAGATCCCGGAATGCATAGTGATATAACAGGGTTTCAATCCGTAAGGTTTCCGTCGAAGTCAAGAACACGTGTAAGTTTCTGTATTAATTTTGTTGTTTCAAATAGATTATTAATAACGTCAATAACAATAAATTAAGGTTCACAATATTTGTTTCAGGTATTCCTGTGCAAGGTTTTCACTTGCAAATAAATGTCAAATATAAAACACTATTTATAAAATGTAGTTAAGGTAAACCTTATTTGTGAGCGGTATTCCTTCGCTCTTATATAAAATTTAGATGTTTCTTAGTGTAGAGTCAAAATTAGAATGTCTTGATAAAGTTATAAAATCCCTAAAATTTACGATAATTTATCTGCCTCGGGCAATCGTAACCATGACAACTATAAGGATATCTACATCTTATCAGTAATAAAATTGTCAAACCGCTTACGCAGAATTATATATGTTACTTATGCAACTAAGTATCAAACTGATTATGACAATAAACTTCAAAATTAAGTAACACAATAAATATTTAAATTTAAAAAGAAAGAATGTTTTACTTAAATAAAAGAACATCAACGTTTCAGATAGCTACCATATTTTAGCATGGTAGCATACCCTTCCGGTCCGCGAAAGTTAAGCTCCCGCTTAACAAAACGTGTTGTAGTATAATTATTAAAGATACATATATAAAGACGAAATGTCGAAAACAACATAATGATTTAGAAGTACAATTTGAAGGCATGATATTGATAATAATAATTTTAACAACATCTGTCATAAGGCTGTTTTAAAATGGCACGTTTTTAGATATCACCAAAATAGTCTGTTGCAAGACAAGAGCAATACACACACTAGTAGAAGCTATTGTTTTGACAGTGCAGACACCCGCATCCAGTGTTTTGTTGTTGTGCACTTGGATTCATATAAGGGCCTTGTTGCCCGACGGAAAAGCTGTTGTGATCTTTTTCGTAGCCTAGTAACTCCTGAGACAATGTTGTTTTCTCGCTAATCAGTGAGTTTATCAGTTGGTCCTTGAAATGAAGTTTTGATTGAAGATCGGAAATGTCTTCCGATTTATTAATGTTGTCATGTCGTAGGCTATCCATTTGGCTCTCGAGACTTTTAGTAATGCCCTCAAGTTCCAGCAACTTCGACGTAGTTTCGCTGAAACGTCCTACGGCTTGTTCCAATTGTTGTAGAAGGCTGTAGTTGATGATAATCATGTTTTCATTTTCCGGACGCAAATTTAAATTGTTGGTATTTTCAAGTTGAAGATCATTTATTTGTTGTGAAAGTGAAGTGATGTGTTCTTGTAGATTCTGAATAAGTACTTTATCGTTTTCGATCTGTTTTGTTACTGCTTTATTGAATTCTTCTAATTTAAGAATCTCTTCGTGTTTTGCGGTAATTTGAAGTGTATTACCTCCACTGGGAATTTCTTCACACGCGCATTTCTTATAGGAGAGGGAACTGTTGTAGCCCAACTTTGCAAATTCAATGCTGTTGAGCTCAGCAAATGGCAAACTTTCTGCCGTTTTCCTCCGAAGAAATGCTAACATTCGGGCAATGTCTCGTGCTTTCTTTTTGGCTAGGAATGACGTAGAATAGCTTCTATCGTTACCGCGATGTTTCACTATTGCACTTTTCCTCTTCAAGACGCTTTCTGGTCTAAAGAAAGAAACACCCTTGTCTGTCGAAGAACTGAGCTGTATGCCACGAATGCGAAGGATGTCCTCTTTGAAGATGATTTCTTTTTATGAAGTAATTTGATGGTTTTCCACCTGTAAGTCCGTTGTGGTACTGATAATTCATGTCGTATGGGGGAATTATTCTCGCAAGGCTTGTAGAGGTGAACAGTTTGATCGTGTACAACAAAGTATATGTTGTACGCCGGATTCTTCCGCCAATCTATAACAGGGGTTCAATCCGTCGGGTTTCCGTCGAAGTCAAGAACACGTGTAAGTTTCTGTATTAATTTTGTTGTTTCAAATAGATTATTAATAATGTCAATAACAATAAATTAAGGTTCACAATATTTGTTTCAGGTATTCCTGTGCAAGGTTTTCACTTGCAAATAAATGTCAAATATAAAACACTATTTATAAAATGTAGTTAAGGTAATCCTTATTTGTGAGCGGTATTCCTTCGCTCTTATATAAAATTTAGATGTTTCTTAGTGTAGAGTCAAAATTAGAATGTCTTGATAAAGTTATAAAATCCCTAAAATTTACGATAATTTATCTGCCTCGGGCAATCGTAACCATGACAACTATAAGGATATCTACATCGTATCAGTAATAAAATTGTCAAACCGCTTACGCAGAATTATAGATGTTACTTATGCAACTAAGTATCAAACTGATTATGACAATAAACTTCAAAATTAAGTAACACAATAAATATTTAAATTTAAAAAGAAAGAATGTTTTACTTAAATAAAAGAACATCAACGTTTCATATAGCTACCATATTTTAGCATGGTAGCAGTGAACGCTGACCGGCCCACTTCACTATCTTGAATGAAATAAACAGACCACCAAACCACCATTCTTCTCCAGTTAAAAAGTTTTGCTAACGACTGATTACCTTTTTTGGAAAGCTTAAACTTATTTTAATAAGAAATGGCGGAAATGACTAATTTTATAAAGCATATCCGCCATTATGACTGGTTTTTGTTTAATGTAATTCTTTTCCTTTGAGATAAAAAAAGAAAAGAAATCGTTTCAGTGTATTTTGTTATCACATGGATAAGAAAACGGGTTGAAACAATTTTTCAGGATACTACATATTATCGCTCATGTTTTATGAACTATCCTCAATAATGGCATAAGAATACAGATCTAAAAATAGATTTGCCTCATTCTAGTCTAATAGCACGATTGTTTAGGACTGTAAAATACCTCTTGTCTTGTAAAAATATCTTTAGTAATATATTTAAACTTACATTGTTTATATTGTTTGTAAGACTTCTCTTAAAGACTTCCTAGAAGTCAACAACTTTCCCAATTGTCCATTTAACTTAATTATCTTAAGTTATCTAATAGCTGTTTTATGCTAGATATGGTTACTTTATTATTCATATCAGTCTCAATAAATCTTCCATTTGTATAAGACTTTCAAAGAAAAAAGGTGTTTTAAACGTTGGTTTTAGTATAAAAACTTTATTTCAAAATGCAGCATTCTTATAACGTAAACAACAACAGCAACATAATTTAGGTTAATTTACACTAAGTGTAATGAATACCACACCTTCTGTTTCAAATTACACAAATGCTATATATCGGTTAAACTAATTCAACACTTCACTTTCATATTGCCAGCATGTCCATAAACAAATGTTAACTAATCTAAATAAAAAGTTTGAATGAACACTAACTTAAAGCTATTTTATCAGAAGTGTTTTCTAGACTTTTGATGAAGCGCAATGGTTCTAACACGTAAAACTTCGTTGACTAAGGTTACAAATATAAGGTGCTGAGAATAGAATTTTCATCTTTAAACCCAAAGGTCATTGTCCTTATACGTGACGACACTTTGCTTATTTTCTTGTAAAGTTTGGTTGAAATATCCCGAACTGAGATGGACGGAGACGTTATATATTGTAACTTCGTAAATGTGCGCGGCAATCTCGGATTTTTGACATTAAAAGCTGAAGAATACCGTATAATGGGTTATTTTCGCGACCGAAAATTTTTGTGATTTTGCCATAATTTTAATTTTCGCGGTTGTAATTTTAGCGAATTTTCCCCCGCAGAAATTAATTTTCGCGTTTTTTACTGTTGCAAGACATTCATATTGCTATATACTTGTAATCCTGTACCACCAAATGTACCAGTAAAATAAAGTTTTATTAGAAGAAGTGTTTGCTATTGTGTGAAAGCTGTGTACAGTAAAACTTCGAAAACTCGAACATCAAAAACTCGAGCACTCGGGAAAACTCGAAGTAGTTTTGCTGGTCCCGGCAATTTTCTTATATATTCTATATAAAAATACCATGGAAAACTCGAACTTCGAAAACTCGAAATCTCGAGGATAGGTGTCGGTCCCTTAAAACATATTTCTTCTTTGTTTACATTGGAAAACTCGAATAATAAACGACCGATTAATTTTCGCACCTCTCGGGAGTAATTGGTTAACGGTGACACGTAGTTTTCACACCTTGTGACGGGTTATATTGCCAGTTAATTGTCAATCTCCAGCGTCTATCGTGTTTTGATTGATCCGATTAAAAGTCAGGTTCTGATGAAAGAAAATAATTTTATGCTCACTCGTTGGCGGCTGCGTTGAGACGATAATTATAAGAATATAATGAGGATTAATTTTATCTCAGATAAAAGAATTTGAAACGAGGCAGTTTGTGTGTTTGTATTTTGACGGGACCTAGTAATTTTAACATGCGTATGAAAAATAACGACGCACCGTTTGTAAACTATAATTATAGTTCTCAGATAATTTCATCAAGAAAGATTAAAAAGGCTGTATTCTTGAAAAAAAAAAACAACATCAAAATCCTTTTTAACAGATATAACGGTTTAACAAAATTAATCATTTAAAATTTAGATGATATTCCGATAACGTAGTCAACGAAATGTCACAAACATGTGTTTATACGACTTCACTAGAAAAAAATCGGACCTTATAAAGAAAAACCTCGAAAACTCGAGAACCATGGACAACTCGGACATTTTCAAAATCCCCCTGAGTATTCGAGTTTTCGAAGTTTTACTGTATTTAACAGTGATATTTTATCTGTTATAAACCAAACTGCCCGTAGCATAACTGACATCCGTTTTGATGACAATGGTGATTATTTTTTATCGTCGGAATAATGACAATGACCACCGCAGATAGGCCTATGGAGCGATAATTAACCTTTAGTCCGCTGGGGTGATTATAATACCCTTTCAAACAGCTTATTAAGTAACGCTCATCTGCATTGATTGTAAAGCATCGTATATGCAACAAATTTTGAAATTATAAAAGTATCCCTACCAATGATTTGAAGCTTGTCATCAATACCTATGATTTCAGCTTTAGAACAGTTTATTGTATCGGTACTTATCTAATCTGCCCAAAGAGTTTACTAAATGTGTGCACCATGGGATATACTCGATTAACGTAGAACATATTAAGAAATAGTAACGGCAATTTAATCAAGCGTACCGTACTGTCTTAACAATATAGTGCACTTCGCGAAAGTTAAGTTGGGAATTTTTGGCGTTTATTATTTAAGCGAATTCACGACGGTCGCGAAAATAGCGAACATATTATGCTCGCGAAAAAACCCATTATACGATAACTATTTTACACTGCTTTAAGTTGTTTCAATTTATTTGTTGTTCATATGGCAATTGTTCATTAAAATGTTTTCCGAGCGACACTCATCAAACTGCACCAATCGTATGTTTAGTTAAGATTGTTCTCAATTAAACTTCCTCAAAAAAGATGTAACGGATACCTCGATGAAATTTTACTTCCGCCCATTGTTTTCGCGTTTAGGACAAACCCATTCTATTATCTCAGAACCATACGCCGCTGAACATGGAATAATATTAATCTGAAAATATCGCATTGAAGGTTCCATGTTCACCGCCATATGCACCGCCTTCGTTTAGGATAGATTAAAATTGTACTGTTTATTGGTGTAAATATTGAGTTGCGCTCAACCCGGGACTAGACGGCGTGGGTAGATATATACGCATTTTCATTACTGCCCGTAAACTGGCTCAATCAAACCGAGCCTGCAATATTTTCATATTTGTCGTGTTCGGTGGCTTTCAAAGTTCCCTTTTCATCTATTTGAAAACTTTCATATTAAATAACTCAAATTATGTTAATGACAGTTCCATCTTCTAGACAGACTGACGGACGAAGAAATTGAAAGCCAAGCAGACTCTGATATAAAGAGTGTTGTACATACAAGTTTTCTTTCTCCAGAATATTGAAAAATCGAAAACAAAATAAAAAGGAAAGAAGTACGAAAGTAATCCGAAAAATAAAATTATAGTTATTGAGTACCTATTTTTTCATTTCACATTGTTTCATTTATTTTATTTGTTTGTGTACATTTGCATGTAAACATTATCTAATTGATGGATATGTTTGAGTTTATTCACCAAGACAACATGTGCTTCTGTGTTGGTGCACCCGAGAACCAGGTTAACCCCTCAAAAGAACATCACACAAAATTAACGACAATGAGAAACCGGGGGTTAACCGCCATAGAACGATAAGTGCAAAACAACACATTTTACCACTGACCGTTCTGAGGCGGTAACTCCTCGGGTTCCAATTGTCATTAATTTTGTATGATATCCTTTTTTGAAAATTAATTATCGAGAAAAACATGCTCTCCTTACCACTCGCCTTATTGACTGTGAGCTTAGGCTTGTTTTCAGGATTTGGTAATTCCTATTATACAAATTTTTACTTTTTTATTCATTCTATTATAAAGGACACTATTGAAACACAAATTATACTCACACACGTGTACGTATGATCCTTATTATGAAATTTTAACCTGACATTTTTGATTTCTGACATTTCTAAGTCATAATATTGAACCTGTTCTCTAAGCCCACTATATGAAATTAGTAACGGTCTCCGTTTTAATGCTAGAAAGGTTGTTACAGAATCTTCAGATGTATCAAAGTACTAAACCTGGAGGTATTTTACACAAAATAATTTTATAACCTAGGCAGCTAATGAGCTTTGTACATACATAGTCTGCCTGCTATCAGGAAGGACGAAATCAATTGCTATTCTCTCTATGGTTGATATCGGTCTTTGGAGTCTCCGTTTTGTATTAACTCTTAGGCAATGTCATTTCGGGTCTTTTGATGATGTTTAAATGTATGAAACAGTCCGTATATAGGGTTTTTATGACAAAGGCAAACAATGTAGATATTCAGATCATATTGCACATTTTTATGTCTGATCTCATAAGGGTATTCGCTGTTTATGTAAAGTGAATACCCAACTCACTGCTGGCAGTGATTTCGATCTCATTAGAGTATTCGCTGTTTGTGTTAGGCGAATACCCAACTCACTGCTGGCACTGTTTCGGTCTCATTAGAGTATTCGCTGTTTGTGTAAAGCGAATACCCAACTCACCGCTGGCAGTGGATTCGATCTCATTAGAGTATTTGCTGTTTGTGTAAAGCGAATACCCAACTCACTGCTGGCAGTGGATTTGATCTCTTTTAGAGTATTCGCTGTTTGTGTAAAACGAATACCCAACACACTGCTGGCAGTGGATTCGGTCTCATTAGAGTATTCGCTGTTGTATAAAGCGAATACCTTACTCACTACTTGCATTGGATTTGGTCTCATTAGAAGATTCGTTGTTTGTGTAAAGCGAAACCCAACTCACTACTTGCATAGGATTCGGTCTCATTAGAATATTCGCTGTTTGTGTAAAGCGAATATACAATTCAATGCTGGCAGTGGATTCGATCCAAACTACTTGCTTTCAGATTAATTATTTTATTTCTGACCACGAAGCGAAAAGATACAGATTTGCAGGCAGGTCAGGTGGCCCTTGTGATGTAAGGCGTATTCATGCTCTGTAGTAAAGCCAGTGCAATCTTTCAAAGTATCACATCATATCCCAAATGTTCTGATGGTCTGGATAATGTACCTTTTCTCATTGTAAGAAGAAGTTTTATTTGATCATTCAGCTATATTGGTGAATCAGAAAATGTTCTAACTACTATTACTAGGGGTCTTCTCAAGTTTTTTTTTTAACGAAGCGGAAACCAGCGTTTATTTCATTCACTGTCATCTTATTATCACGATGGCAATTTTTCGCACATAAGTCACTTAATTCGTTTCGCCTGACAAAACATTTGGGTAATTTTTAATCTATGAAACCAAATACGTGACTTTCTTTTTCAATAAAACTCTTGCAAAAACAGTGATTCTACAGTATTATTGTATAGTATTCGGCATTCTTTGACGATTAATGATTTATAATTTCAGCTGCAATTGCAATTTTATGATTAAATCGGGTAAGTGCAAAACCAGCTCTAGACTGTCATCGGCTATTTTAAAAAATTTCAAATAAACTTAAGAAATATCTAAAATAATATACATAAGCGAGAAAAAGATTACTATAACTGGGGTAAACTATTCAAATGTGGAATTAAACAAACTCTCCTTACCTGAAAAGGCCTCAAAATCACTGCCCAATATAGAAAATTGAAAATAGTTTAACAAACTATTTCTACTTGTTTTTTGTAATAAAGGAAGCTGGTTATTTACGTCCTTGATTCAGTTTCGAGTGACTTACAAGATCTTAAGTTCGTATGAAGCACTCATCCGCTTGACCACGAAACAAGATCATCAAAGTTATATAAGTAGCATGGTGATGATAATATATATAGTAAGTGCTTTCTGAAGAGGTCTTGAAATGTTTAAGCGACCTGAGAAACGTGGTACAATTATTGACCGAGGTTGATAAAACATGTATCACCGCGATATTTATTTAATTATACTTTTATCTCCTTTAAAAGTATATACACAACACATAAATATATGGACAACTTTAAACTTTTTCAGAAGATATTTTTATTTAGCCCATGAGCTCTTCCCACAAGTAAATAGATGACTATCTGGAATGACGTCATGCATTGTACGCTGACTGCTGCTTTGAAATCCGCTCACATAAAGCCAATACGCGTTTGTGCACCTCTTACGAATAAATATACATTTTATACAGAACCATGTGATAAATAGCACAACACACTTGTTTCCAGCCGACTAATGATAACCCTGAAATAACAAAAAACCCGACAACTTTTGTTTTCATCAGATCCACCAGTTTTCAACGACAACATACAACCCTCGTATATGTATAAATAGATATTTAGAATATTCCAGCAGAAAAGCAGTAACGCATTTGAAATCCAAACATAAGGAAAAGGTTGTCTGTTTGAATGTTATTAAGGATTGTGGGGTTTGGGCTGTTTTTTTTTTAAATATAATTTTAATTAATACATGTATACATCCACCAAACTTTCAAATGAAAATATTAAAACAATGACAGTGGGTAGGACGTGGCACTGCATCCGAAGATAGTTAAGCGAGGGCAATGTTGCATTGGGATAAAAATGGCGGTTTCGTGGGCATTTTTTAAATAAAACGGATTTATTTTGCGAGGTATTTGCCCTCATACTATATTTAATTTTAAGTCCTCGAATGCCAGAAAATGGCATGTCCTGTTTTCTTTCGAGCGTGGGGGTTTGCTTATTGTGGACGAGCCAAGAAGAAAAAAGAATATGTTATTTTGACTTGATAAAATGCTAAAACCCAATATGGAAGTGCCCAGATGTCTGAAGAACAGCCTAAAATTCCATATTTTTGGCGTGTTTACATTACCTTTACTGTATAAAACAAATAACTTTTTTGTTACAAAACCTGCGTTCCTGAAACAAAGTGTCGAGGGTACCTTAGGCATCTGGTCGCAGAATGCACAGGTGGACTTGAAATGAAATATAGAATGAGGGCACTTACCTCGCAAAATACATCCGTTTTATTTAAAATTTCCCAATAAACCGCCATTTTTATCCCGATGCAACATTTTCCTCGCTTAACTTCGGATGCAGTGCCACGTTCTACCCCCTGAATGAGTAAGTTTTCATCAAATTGGTTGTTATCATTGTTTTTAAAATCATATAACTAGTTAGAAAATAAAATGAAACTCTTCTAGTTAATTTAATTACTGCAAACACAAGTTTCTGAAAGCATGTAATAGCAGTGGATAGTGTAACTGCAAGGGAAGTAATTATTGAACACAAGCCATTACACCTCACCGCCGATATGCTTGAGTTATAATTGCATGCAGTAGCAGTAGCTAGTGTAACTGCAAGGGAAAGTAATCACTGACAACATAAACTATTACACATCTCCGCTGATCTGCGGAAGTTATAATTGCATGCAATAGCAGTGGATGAGGTTACTGTCAGGGGAAGTTATTATTGACAACACAAGCCATTACACCTCAACGACGATCTGCTGAAGTTATAATTGCATGCAGTAGTAGTGACTATTGTAACTGCAAGAGGATGTAATAATTGACAACACAAGCAATTACACCTCAACGACGACCTGCTGGAGTTATAATTGCATGCAGTAGCAGTGACTAGTGTTATTTGCAAGTGGAAGTAAATATTAACAACACAAACCATAACATGTCAACGACGATCTGCTGGAGTTATAATTTTATGCAGTAGCTCGTGTAACAGCAATAGAAAGTAATCACTTGCCACACAAACCACGACGACCTATTCAAGTTATATTTACGTGTAGTGACAGTAAAAATTGTTTAACTGCTTAATACATGTATCAAGGGACGCAACACTATTTTCATAAGCTGTATATGATCTAAGAGTAATCGTTTAAACCATACATGTATATGTTATAAATGTTCATTTACTAATGAGTAAAGTAAATAAGGTTGTTTGATGTACAATGAAGCATAAAACCCTTTTTACAATGTTACTGTTTTGGTGTAAATATTGAGTTTCGCTCAACCCGTGATAGATGCGTGGACAGTAATATGCATTTCCATTACTGCCCATGGACAGGCTCAATCAAACCGAGTCTGCAATAGTTTCATATTTGTCGTGTTTGGTAGCTTTCTAATGTCACTTTTTCATCTAATATACTTAAATTGACTGCATGATAGAAAAGGGAGGTAATCGCGGGCAACACAATCTATTACAGATCCCCTTTTGCTAATATTGTTGGATCACTGTATAACGTGATGCCTTCAATAGGAAGTAAACACGAGCTTTTAAAGCTTCACGACGTTCTACTGAAGTCATAACGGTTACGATCTGTTGAAGCGTTTTGTAGCAGTGATTAGCGTAACTGCATGGGAAAGTAAACACTAAAATCATAAGTTTTAACAGTTTCAGTACTATTCGGTGAAACTAGTATCGCTTCTTGGAACTGTGTTTTGTGTAACTATAAGGGCAAAAACCACTAACATCATAAGTTAAATCAGCTTCGGTACTATTTATCTACAACGGTAAGTAACTACTAACACCATAAATTAAACGTGTAACGTATTCCGTACTTTTGGTGAAACAATATTGTATGCTTCTTGCGGCAGTGTCATTGCAAAGGGAAGTAACTTATGTCATCATAAGCATCACACAGACCTGCTTCAGTGGTACTTACTTAGCGCACATCAATTTGTCCTGCAAGTAAACACATGTATAAATGATTTGCATGCGTTTTGCTTGGTAAGTGATCGCATGGGAGTATGGAGGATGTGTTTAAATTCTAAATTGCATATTTCACTTTTTATTAAAATATTAAATCAGGAATGGCCACAACAAGATAAAACAACAGTTTCCCCGGCCACTAATAAAGTAGTGAGAAAAAGAGAGCATATGATTATTAGAGAATCCATTTCAAATAAGACACCACAAAAAATTAACGATAAAGAGACCCATTTGGATTTAATAACAATAATCTTTTATCAGACAATTTGTTGTTAACATACACTAAACTGTACCTTTACAGAAGCAAACAGCTGCTAAGTATTCCGACAATAGATGGATTAAAGAAATTTTTGAAATTGCATTACAGTTATAATAAAGAAGCTGCTGTTAAATGTAACAAACTAGCAGAATTCCTGGTATTGTGGAAATATATTGATATATTTTGAACAATATATATATATATATATATATATATATATATATATATATATAT
Organism: Corbicula japonica; assembly: GCA_038501625.1. NCBI lineage: Eukaryota > Metazoa > Mollusca > Bivalvia > Venerida > Cyrenidae > Corbicula > Corbicula japonica. Next base: position 200,624 of record JAZAYU010000573.1, on the reverse strand, counting down.
ATATATATATATATATATATATATATATATATATATATATATATATATATATATGACAAATCTTTTGCAATGTTTAAATCAAATACTTTTAAATTATGTCCTCTAGTCATTGTTGAATAAACCAACAAAGCAATTATTCACATACACAAAATATTTCACTTGTCATATAATTTAAATTTCAAATATCAGATAGTAATATTATACCAGTTTAAAGCTTCAGTCCTTTTTCCTCAAACCTTTAAATAATACAATGAAATACACAATTATATATTTTTAAAAACCTACCTGTGCTTAGATAATGCAGTACTATGGGAATTATTGCTACCACTGTATAAACATTGTTATCGTTTTCTTTGTGAAGCACTGGTTCTTGTGGATTTAATTGATAGATCAACTTACTAGTATAAACTAATTGCTAAAATAGCAATAATATTAAAGTTATGCTAAAACATACATTGGAATAAAAAAACACATGAATTTAAGAATCCAAAAATCTTAACCTATTAACTAAAACCACACGTATTATGTGCCTATGAAAATAAATAAATAAAAGTACTCTCTTTTTGTATATATATATAAATTCAGGCCAGAGTAATTCCATCATATGCTTGCATAAATGTTAAAAAATTTAATGACTGATGAACTACATGTTTATACTCGACTTAACTTGCATATGAATAGTATTTTGTTTACAAATTGAGTTGTTTAAAGAATACATACATAATGTATATTTTCTTTGAATGTTATATGTTATGTGTATGCTATAAGTTATGTGTAATAATGTGTCTATTACGATTAAATGGGGTTACCCTTATGGGGCCTGAAAAAAAACTTAACATAGAAAGCGGTCACTGATCGCCGTTAGGTTAATAAATCTGTTTTGGTAATGTTTAACATGTTTAAGAGAACAAACAATACATGTACCGTGAACTATATGATATCGGCTTTCTTCTGAAAATATCATAACAACATGACTATGTACTTATGGCAAAAATGCCAACAAAATAATTCTGCGAAATTGAATAGTTTCGTCTTTCATGCTGCGTTTTGTTAATTTTGATCATGTGTTTGTTAGTTTGGCAATGAAATCCTCCCCTTAGCACATTACATAACGATAATTAACGTTTCTTATTTAGCAAATTATTATCTCTCCTCGATGAGAGTTTGTGTTTCAAGGTTACTTATTAATATAAAACAAATGTCGCTGTTAAATAACTAGCATTTATGTTAACATGATCATAAAAGATAGATCTACTATCACTATAGCTTGGTAATGCTGCGTTGCGATAATCCCGCTTGACCTAAGCAACAATATAAGTATCATGCATGAGTTTGAGGTGAACGAGGCTATGCCGAGTTCCCGCCAGAACAGTTCACTTGAGGTGACAGATTTTTCTATCTTTACCAAATGTCTCATGCAAGATACTTTTTCTTGCATACCTTGTATTATTCATTACTTTTGTGTGTATTTATACAAATTATTTTTTCCAATATTTACATTAATGCAAACCTTATTGTTTAAATGACGTCACTAACTTGAATATATTACGTCAGGTCTACACATGAATGCATGGCGTCATTCACGTAACTCATTCTACACGGAAGTGTAGGATCGAAATTTCCTGAAAACACCGGATGACATGTTCTGGATTGCAAGAATATGAATTTTTATTGTGTATTCATGATCGGTCTCATAGACTGAAGTTGTTGAAAAATACAATGTCATGATCTGCATCTAGGTGCATGTAAGTACAATGGATTGAACGTAAACATGTTGCCATCTACTTGCAATGTCTCACGATGTCTCGGAGTCAAATAACTAGGCGCTGTCGCTGTACGAGGTCGAATCCCATTGGTTACAAATTAGCTCACCATACAATATACATGTTTGGTTTACTAATTCTTAAAGTATTTTGTTGTTAATGTTAGTCAATTATTCCATGTTGATTTCTTATGAACATTCTAAGATATATACTAAGGTATGCGATACAAAGGTTAGATATGATAACCTTCTAAAATATTATGATGATGCAGTTTAGAGTGCTTAAAAGAAAGTAAATATTAGAATGTATACCCACTTGCAAGTAAATCAAACACGAAAATAACAAGACATATTTGGAACACTATGAAGATTGTTTATACCATTTTAACAGGAAATGATGTCATTAGGTAAACTATCTTTAAACTTTGTAGCTACCAATAGCGCGGATTTATATGTTCAACACTTGTATGTACAGCTAAATAGGTAGCAGAAGATCATCCTATTTACTGCATGTACATAGTGCTATTTGTATAATCTTGCCTTAGACGTCATCCTTATCAGACCGTTCTTTAGTAAAACGTGCTCAATTCTTTACTTTAGTAAAAATGAATAAAATGATAATAATGTTTTTTTTATAATATTAATCTAGCATCTTATCAGACTATCTTATTATATATATCTTAGTGTATTATACTTGATCAGTTTCCATAAACAGGGCGGTAACCGTAGTGGATCGATACATTTTAGGATATGTTGTGAGTGAATGTTACTGCGTAAAAAACAACGTTAGCTTTAAATACATTCACTCGTTCGCTGAGCCCTCCGAAAACTACAGCACATTAACCTTGTTCACTGTTGTTTATTAGGTCTTTTCCGTTTATATTATAAATTGTGATACATGTACTTGTATTAGACAAAACATTTAATATTTTTGTCCTGATACGTTGCCAAGCAATATTAAGCGTTGGACTTTTTCTTGGCAGAGAAAGCCGGTATATCGAATTAATTTTGAATGTTTATACTTTTATTGTTATCATTTTTGTTTGCATATTCAAGACCCGAAGATCAGTGTGAATTTATGTTCTGCAAAGTCAATACAGAAGAGGAAGATATGTATGCACCACCTTAATGGACTAAAGAGTTTCATCGTACTTAAAACACTGCGGGAAAATGCGTTCAGTAACTAAACTATATGAAGTGAAGGTGAATTTTCAATTATTGCTCCCGGATGTACAGTGTACTTAGCTGACATGAAGATCTTAGTGCAATTGACCCTACCATTGGTGTTTATTCACAGAACGATTATTCACATTGATATGGACCTTATATTTTAAGGTAGAGGATTTCTAAAAAATTCCCGCGTTTTTTGGCCGATTTCGGCCCATTTCGGCAATTTCCGTACAATTTCCGTAGTGACGTAAACTATTCGGTACCATCCGTCAATAATCACATTTCTTGTAAAAACGTTCTATTTTTTAAAAAGAGGTGAAAATTTCTTTATATTATTGAATTTCCATTACGTAGAATGCCTTTTCAAATAGTTAAACTAAACAGAGTAAAAAAATAATAAAATTTATAAACCGAAAGTTGTGTGACGTAATAATCCGAAATCGGCCAAAAAACGCGGGAATTTTTTAGGCATACTCTACCTTAAGATAGAAACCTATATATCTGCACACAGACATCCCCCCGTTGCAATATATAAAACGTTTGTGAACAAAATGAAGTAAACAGTTAATAGATTTTATGTTAAACATGTGTGTGTAACAAGCTAACCGACAACTTTAACATTTGTGTCATCTTCAAACAACAGAAATCCACTGAATGTCGAATAACTTTCACCCTCTACTTGTATATCTAGGTCAGTATTCTGCACGGATACATCATCTCCGGGGTCGAGCGTAACTATCACTGTATGTGACGACTGTTCACCCGGTGTAAGACGGAACTTCGCAACAACTTCGTGGTTGACAACAAAGTGTCCATAACTTCTTGTTGTCCCATATCGAACTATCATCGTGCTGCTAAACACGTAGGTTCCGCGGACTGGCGCTATAAATACCCCATGGTGATAATTGTAAGCATTTCCTATGTTCGTAACGATGTGATCAAATGCAACATCTTGATTTGCCCCTAGGTGTGTAAGATCAGATGATAAGTAAGCGAAAAATGCCACTTTGATTTCAACACTGTTCAAGGCCTCGTCTAATACCATGATCTGAAATTTCAGAATCATATTTAAGTTTCACAACATTCTTTACAGTGAATGGTAACATTATAAGTGTAGTTTTTATTAATTAATATCCATGGAGATAATTATGTTGACACAATTCCTGCTTAACGTGGTATTATAAAATCGGTCGCTCGTATAGTTAGATCGCGTGCATGATTAAATGTAACAATTACAAGCCGTATCGATATATACATGAATGAAAAGTGTATTATTGTACCTGATATTATCTGTTTACGTATAAATTTCCTATCTGTGTCATTTTGTCGTTTGTCGACTCAGCCATCATTGCATCAACCTCAACATGAATGGTTGGAGATTCAAGAGGTCCATCAGAGATTCATTTTTATTTTATGCTTTGCAGTGAAATATAGATTTTTCCCGGTGAAATAAAAGTGGTATTTCACTGTTTTCAAACAGTGGAATATCATTTTTATTGTTCACTGTTTTTTGACGTTGGTACCCAAACGCACACAACAGTCCGAATGAGAACGTTTAGAAATCGGACTCAAGTTTAGTCATATGACGTCATGACGTCACGTCGAAGACAAACGTTTTTGGCGCCATTTCATGTAATGTTTCTGTCTAGTTCACACAAATTGTGCACTTAAAGCATAAAATAAAAAGAAAATTTGTTTTTACCAGTCAAAGATAGAAAAATATTCACTCGTGAACTCCGGAATTATGTATTTTCACTCGTGGCTTCGCCACTCGTGAAAATACCAATTCCGGAGCTCACTCGATGAAATATATTTCTATCTTACACTGGTAAAAACAAATAGCCTCTATGTAATGTTATTGCAAATCTAATTAGAGCAACAAATACTATTACAACAACATAATTATACATCGGCGCGGGAGCTACAGTTAACGAAATATTTGAAATGTGGACTAGTTTTTAATTTTGATGCTGGTGGGTAATTTTACGCAAGTAGCTGTAAAAAGCTTTACCTGTTACTAACTGTTCATTTTTCTTTGCGTGTGTCTGTGTATCTTCAACAGAATCAGCAAGCATTGCATCAACGTCTATCGACATGGCTGACGACTCAATAGGGACATCTGAAATTCATCTACAATAGTTTCAATAACCGAAACACTTTGAATATTATTGAATATGAAACGTTTACTTCTTTGTGGTGATTATTTAACTTTTAGAGACTGTGCACTACATTTAAAAATGAAACAGTTATGAATCGTAAAAATGGAAACGTTGAAGTGTGTTCATGATTTTTTTCTGTCGCCGACATCTGTTGCTAAAAATACCTATCGTAGTTGACGTTCATTTCGATGTGATGTTCGGAAGCGCCTATCCGAGCGCGATTGTAACACAATCTTCGCAAACGTTTTGAAATAATTGTAACATTTAATATTTATGATTTGTAGTGTTTTGTCTACCGTTTTTCCTTCCCGAAATGAACACTATGAAATTTCGATTTAATCTTTAAATGAGTGTTTGTCAAGAATTACTAAATATTATCAAGGCGGGTAGGTAAGTAATATGAATTAACATTATAGTTCATATACAGTTTCAATCAAACCATGTCTGCAATTATTGTTAATAAGAGTATTGGTTTGTGACACCATCTTTGCTTTTGATGTTAATATGCGGTGGCCCTCTATTCAACAGCCATCAACGACGACCAGTAAAAATCTTTAAAGATCTTTTCACATGATATAATTGTACGAATGTACTAATATTTAGATATTTTAGTTACTAAATACTTCCGCTAATCTCAACTACAGATAGATTAATATCCCGCCAGTTAAGATTTTGGTATTTTCAAGTCTCTTTATGGGAAATATCTCCTACATCAACAATATGTGAAAGCTGTATATTTTTCATACTCCCAAAAATATTTTACTGAATAATGTTGTGCATTTTAATGCAACAGTGCATATTCAAAAAACATTTCTACATGTGTATATGACATACGTGTAGTTGAATAGTTGAAAAGCATAGTTGAATTACTCAGTTTAGAAAGTCAATAGAGGTTGTATAAGGGCGGGTAACGAATTCCACCATCTAAACTAGCAAAAAAGAGTGTGTTTTTTTAATTTCTTTATTTGTGGTACTGATTCAACTGGTTAAAATATGTGTCTTCTTTTTCGGCGTCGAGCGGAATACGAGAGAAACCGAATATGGCAATTATCAACTTTTTGTAGGCAAACAATATACTGAAATCGGCGTTTATATTATGGCAACGAACGCGACCTTCCTCAACACAAAGAAAAACGATACAATATAACGAATAAGTATTAAAGTTTTGGTCGGCCAATTTATCGTCCGAATCCGATTGTCCGAACACGAACAGTTCGAATCATGAAATTATAAACAGCATAGTAAAATGCCCATGTAGTATTGTATACATTTGTTATAATTGGTTTAAATAATAAATCCTTATTTGTCTGAATAAACGACTTATGATACTCTTTTTTCCCAAAACTGCTCTTTTACACAATAACTAAAAAGACACTAACTACAACAAAACATGGAATTATACCATCAAAAGCAAATAAACATGAACATTTTAAACAATAGCGGCTAGATTCATCAATATTTTTACAATGATGCCACCCTTCGTGCAAACAAATAGATTTTGAAAGCGAACCAACAAATATTTACAAAATATTTTACCTCCTAGGAAAGATTGAAAAGCAGTGATTACCAGTCTTAATTAGATTACCTGTAAACAAGGCATCTAGTTCTAAACAAACTATATAACACATTTCTTTGCATTAGCTACGTTATTGGGAACATTAATCTAATTTCATTATTTTATGTTTCCATTACTAAAAGCATTGTTTACATTCAGTTGTTGGTGTTTTTCTATAACCTATCGCATGTTTGATGAATTTAGTTCTGACAGCTGGCTGAAATGTTTCTTTCAATTCTTGAATTAGTATTCGAAATTCGATTTTCAATGTCAGAAGAGCAGCTAATTTTATTTGGCAAAGATTGATCAAAAGTAAGTTGATGACATTGCCAATAAATGGATTTTACTTTGCACTATCCTTCTTGTACAATAACGCACACATGATGTAGTCCAGAAAGCTTTTTGCATGCAATATACCGGTAGTTGAAAGAAGATAACGAAATGACGTCGATAGAACACTCAAGACATCTGACTTAAATAATTGTGATTGGAGACGTCCTTAGAATTGGTAGGAAATGAGGATAAACCTTTCAAAATAAGGTATTCTATATTGCCGTCACATTTTTGAAAAATGAAATAATTTATCTACGTTCGAACAATATTTCTTCAAACAAACTTCAAAAAGCATGTGAAGCTTATCATACTGTTTTATTTGTTAAAAATTAAATTAAGAATAAAATATGTTTATTAAGAAATATTGACATTTTCTTATGCGACGTGTTAACTGTCTATTACTTCTATCATTCTATCATATTAACGAGGCTCGATTGTTGTTTCATGTACACATTGTATTAAATGTACACGATAATAACATAAAAAATCAACAGCCTCGGCCTTGTACCTTTCAAGAGCACGGGGCTAGTTTAAGTATGCCAAGTAAGAGCACCATTTAAGCACAGGGGAGAACAGTACGGCATGTTGTAAGTTAGAATTCTACACTATCGCCTGATAGATAACGTCTCGAGTGACAGTCAAAGTACCTGATGGTTTTTTTCTCCATACATTACCAGTTTTTTACGCACAGAAATCAACCTTAATAGCATTAGAAAGTTACACCTGAAGCAACAGAAGCACATGCACATAATATTTTAACTGACCTATCTAGTACATGTACCTTTTTATAATGTTTTTGTACCGTAATGTTAAAAAGGCATAGTGAACAACCGCAACTTGTTCAAATTTTTTTTAAACGATAAAGTTCCATAATAGTCCATAAAATTTTAACACCAGGCTTGACCATGTTTATTCCAGTAATAAAGTGAAACACGTCGTATAAAACTTTTCTGATCTTCTATTTACTACTTCTTGATTAACGAACTAACACTCGCGCCACCTAGGCACATTTAAAAATAATAACTTTCCGCATTTAAATGAAAAGCTTTGACAAAGAACGTATGTTAGCTTTCTCATGAACTAAAATTCGAATACAGAATTATAACAAACCTAGACACTATACTGCGCTTTCGTATCATTGTGATATTTTCTGTTCATTTATTGTTGTTTTTTTTATGTTTGTGCCAACACTGCTATGGTTTGCCCTTTCAATCATGAGTGACCTTAATGAAATGTTATTGAGTACCCTGCACGCATTAGTTAACTAGGAGAGTGACACAATTTCATAAAAAATATTAACAACATGATTTCTTTTTTAAAGGCGTTCGCTACAGTTTTTGTAAACGAGTATTAAACTACTGTACCACCGTCTAAATGCAATCTATAAAACACAGTTCACGGTCCAATCTGGGTTTTATCAATGTATAAAACACAGTTCACGTTCCAAGACATGACTTATTCGGACATAGCTGGTTTCGGATAGGTATGTGGATTATTGGTTAGATTTTGGCTTAGGTTTGAAATTCGCGCACTGGTCCGAGTGCGGAATACGCGAAAATTAAGCCATTGCTAAATAAAATGATACCACAGTAATTATTAATGACGTACAATATATACCTTGGAGTCTTTAAGTTTATACATAATTACCCCCCCCCCCTCCCCCTTTGAAATTGTAATTTCGAACAAATTAACATGGTAACCTATATTTTTCTTTTTTATTTTAAGTTTGTTATACATTAGAGAATATATTGGTAGTACTTGGTGAAATTCTATTATGTAAAACTCCGGTAAACTTAAAAACATCTCTTAAAATAAATCGATTTGCCGAAAAATCCTTTGTCGTAAATTAGGTAATACTTAATTTTTTATATGTGTTCCATTATTTGTATTGCAATATTTAGCAATTTATTTGTAATATAGAATGTCTTTAACTGAGAAATAGAGTTATTAATGATATTCTTGTGATGCAGTCTATGATTTCATGCCGACAAAGAAGACTATAAAAATTGTAAAAATTGTTCAAAATGTGACATCTTTGGCATCTAATAAAAAAAGTAAGCCCGGTAAGGTATCATTTTTATTATTGTTTTCATTGCATAACATCATGTTCTTGACATACACAAAGTTTAAAAGAATTCTATTATTGGGAAATTTTTCATGAAACTGTAGCGACACCCTTTAATTTGATACCGCAATTATACAATCACGTATTTTATTCTTTAATATGTATTGTACAGAAATGTACATTTTAATTATGTCCCAGTAAGTGTTATCTGTGAAACACATACATTGTGTAAATGATATTTTTGTAATTTAAATCGAGTTGCTTCATTTAAAATAATTCTGTCACATTTGAGAAGCACTAGTCTAAGATTGATTTAACAATTAAAATGACTATACGCGCATGGAACTTCTAGTTTCGAGTTTTTTGTATGAACTTTAATTATTAACCATTTTCACCATTTTGCAATTCACCATGAGATAAACAAAACCAGAAATCATAAGGGCTAAAGAATAACCACATTAACACGCATTTGGTAACTCTGTTATTATAATGTATTCCATGCAAATTAGATTTTCATGATATGTATGCAGGAAAGGACACACTACCTGATTTGAAATGAATAAAATTACTTGACCCTAACCAGGCGTCGTTTCCGTAAAAACGATCAAAACCCTGCATTGTATCTGTATCTTATTACTTACGCAAATACATAATTAAGTTACTACCCTAAATCTACTTTTAATAAAATTAAAGTACTTATTAATAATCTTAATCAATCGTCGGTGGAGAAAAAGTGAAAAGCGCGCGCTGTATCCTATTACCTACTATGTGAATAATTAAGTTACTACCTAAATTGACCTCATTCGAACAAAGTACTTGACCTAAATTAGACATCGTTTCCATTGCATGCACTACTACTTCCCAATCGATAATAAAAGTGCGTTTTATCCATTTTCAAATTTATTCCACAATCAGTTAACTAATTAATAGTAAATAAGTTGTAGCCGGATTTCATTTTATTCATAATTTATCAAGATGTTTTTAACATGCTCTGAAAACGAAACGTAATAGTTCTTCTTCAGTAATGGAAATCAACAAATGTTGCCAACATTTAATTTCTTTCAAATATGTTTATATATATTTTTATGTTAAAGTAGTAAAACTCTTACCATAATAGAATTACATAGTTACTTCAAAGTAAATTATTCTATTGCCTTGAAGCTTTGAAATTAAAATTTGTTTTAGCGAAGTAAAATTTGAATATTTCTATTTCAATATGCTTAAGACCGATAAAAGAAAACCATCTTAACCAGATGTAGATGATCGGGTAAAGCAGGACATAAGAACAATTATAGTAAGATTTAATAGATAAGGATGTTTTCGTTCTCTTTGATACACTTATGATTATGTATCATTAACCTAACTTTTAATCAAATGGGTGTGTAAAAATCACAATAGGGCGACAAACCGCATTTCATTTTTATATACTGATGAAAATAAAAACTTACATTTTTCAAATTTAAAAGTTTTGGTCAATGATGTTTTATTTTACGTATCATTATTTTAATTTGTGGTACATGTATGTGCACATTGTCTAGACATTTGATAAGCGGTAAGATGTTGTTGCTTTTTCACAGAGGTCACGGTTATCTCTTTTATCCTTAATAATGGTGAGATCGATACTTTTTTACATCAAAGTCTCAAAAAGACTATGTTAATGTCGAATTTAGAAGTTTTTGGTATGAGCTGGAGGAAACTCATACTCGTTAAAGTTCACTGGTGCAATGAAATAATATACAGCTACTAAAATATCCCTTTTTGCAAAATACCTCCATATTACTTTAAAAATACACCCTTTATTTGCCAAAACTACAATTTTAAATACTTTAGAAGATACTGAATCAACAAATTCCAAAATGAACATAACGGTATTCAAATTCCTGCATATATTTGCATTCACGGGCATCATTAATGTCATAAGAAGTGTCCATGCTATTGTTATCAAGTTTTCATTTTGGCTCTGTAAAGTTACTTCAAAGTGCCTTCAAGCTTTTACGAAAAAAAGAGTTTAGCGAAATTAAATTTGAATATTTCTATTTTTAATATTCTTCAGTCCAATAACAGAAAACACAAAGATAAACCGGGACATGTTTCTATCTGACCCGGTTTAATTACGTATTAGTTACGTATTACGTTTAAATGTATATTTATTAATTGTTTCCGAGAGTTATTCAGGTGTTATATGTTTGTTCAGGCGTACCAACTCCAATTATCTATTAACCTTAAAGGACTGTATTTCTTCTTAACTTTCATTTAATATTAATAATTACAGTGCTTACTGATGGGTAAAGTTTTGTAATCAGCCGTGGGTATCCGACAATGATTTTTTCTTTACAGAGCTACATGTACCGTTTGACGGGACATTGTATATTAAAACAATTGTTATTTAACTAAAATGAATTTCACACAAATTTTAATTGTTATATGTTTAAGTAAGGGAGCATTACTAACACTTTTTGACGATGTCAGGTTCAGCCGTTTACTAGAAGGATTTGTGTTCCACAATATAGCAGGGGTGAGCTTGAGCGAATGTTGGACACAATGTGAACAAAGACCTACTTGTAAATCTATAAATTATCGGAGACGATTCCAGTCCTGCTTTCTTAATTCCAAAAACGACGATGGCGATAATGCTAAATGGTTAACTGAAGCTGTTGGATTTGTTTACAAACCAAAGAAAAGCGATCTTACAAAAATCCAGGTAATATTTTTATTCCTGTCTGCATTTTAAACGTAAGGCGTGACCGTTTGCATTTAAAACAAGCACATATTTGAAAACGGCCTTGTCCTTGCTCTTTGACAAACCGTAGCAAAGAAAATTCTTACTTATCACAAAAAGAGGAAAGCCCATTAAATTGGTTATTTTATATTATTTGAAGTCTTTGCTTCCCGCATAACATCGTCTTATAATTCTGTCTATAATGAATTTGTTTGGAGAAAATTGCATCTTTAAGCATCTTTATCTTAATAATGCTTGGCAATAATTTACAGATTTGCGGTGAAAGAAGTTGTTCAGAAGGTGAGGTTTGTAACGGCAACAAGTGTGAATTTCAAGGTCGGTATTATTATTTCATAGAATAGTTTTGCGTTCTATGTTTATGAAACTGATTATTGTAATACAATGTTCTCTGTTCCTCTCTACTGTTTGGCTGTGTTTTGAGGCTGTGTTGCTGGGTGTGGCTGTTCCTGATATGCATATTTCACTTTTTTACATGTCTGCGTGCTTTTGCAACAAAACATAGTCGAGTTCATGAGAGAATTGGAGTTATTCCACCAAGACAAATTGTACTCGTTTGTTCGTATGAGAACCTGTTGGGGCAAGTGTGAGTTTGGTGCACCTTAGAACCTGCTTAAAGCATCCAGTGGAAAATTGGTTTGCCACTGACCGTTTGTAAGCGGTAACCCTCTGGGTTCTCACTGTCAATTGTGGAATTAATTCAAAATGATTTTTGTAATATCCATGCTCTCTTTTCTTCTCTTCTGTTTGGCTTTGTAGGGAGGCCGAGTCTGCTAGATGCGGTCATTTCCGATATGCATATTTCACGTTTTTTTTTTAATTTAGCATTTAGAAACTTGTGCTCCGCTCAGGTACATAGGCATTTAGTTGGATAGCCACTGGGAATATATTAAAAATTTCTCTGGTTTACAGGTTCTTTTTTAGTTTAAACTCAAACGTTTTGTAAAATGTTCTGAATCTCTTTCTAAATGGTTCAGTCGCAAACCTTGTTTCAAGCAACGTCGTAAAAAGGTTTGTTTCATAATGTCATAATGAAATGTGTTCGTTTTTAACTTTTCCTTAACAGTTAGTTAGTTCGTTTCAAATTGTGACTAGAATATAGTTTTATTTCTGCGAAATGCATGTATTACTTATAAACAGAAAGCACAACCTCCATACATAGCTAATAAGCCAGCAGGAAATTGTATCAAAAGTGTGACAAAACTGTGACATTAGTTTAAATTATTAAATTATCAATTTATAATACAATTAAGATACCACTAGCAAAAGTGAAAATGAGAACATGAGAGGGAATTACCGTCTTGGAATCGTCAATCGAAATACAATTTGCCACTAAGGGTTTTAACCAGGTTCTGGGCTTCATCAACCTCAAACATGCCAAAACAGGCTTTCATATGAACAAACAAGTACAAGTTGTCTTAGTGTATTAGCTTCAGCCCATCCATCAAGAAAATTCTAAAGACAATTATAAAAAAAAATTGCATATCATAAAAAGTAAAGATAAATATAAAATATGTTAAGTGCATATAGTCTTTCATCATTATTAATTTTATACAGTATGTAACCATAGCAATCATCGTTTCGTTTCGTAATATCCTAAGGTAAATCAAGAATAGTTCCCGAAACTGGTGATTTCGAAAAAGTTGAGGATTTGTTTTTGAAAAGTAACGTGTCAATTAATCCTTTAATTTTGTGTTTTGTCAAATTCGAGTAGCCGAATCACGAAGCAAACAACCTTAGAAACATCCGCGTAATGTTAATCCGCTATTTACGTCTTCTTAATATGGCCAATGATCTTATAACATTTATAGCTTTATAAAAACACGGTACTATGTGACTTATCAGTCAATTCAAAATTGTTGTTTTTTAACATTTTCTTGGTTTTTATCATTCAAGATGAAATATTGTAATGATTATGAACTTCAAGTTTATCGATTTTTTTATTTGTTATATGGTTTCTATTGGAACAGAATGTCCGGCGTTGCCCAAACCTGCTTCAAACCAAACAGTGCTTGGGAACATGTTTTCACGTGGCAACAAATTAATTCTAAAATGCCGCGAAGGTTACATTTGGAAAACCGGAAATGACGTAACTTCTTCCCAATGCCTCAACAACGGGACTTGGAGTTCAACAATGAACTGCACGAAAGGTGAAACCAATAAAAAAGAGCTTTATAGAAAAAAACGAATCAGCTGTGTTAAAAAGCGATACTATTAAATAAGACTTAGTGTATATTCATAATATATGAATTTTATTTTCATAGCTCATATACATGTAAATTTGTTTCAGCCGTTTTCATATTCAGGGGGTAGGACGTTGAGTAGTTTATAGAAAATATTAAGTGGGAAAAATGTTTTGCAGAAAACAAAATGGCGTAAATTCATAAAAATCTGAGGCTTTGCAGCCGGTTTTATTCAAAGTAAGTAGCTTTTTTCTTTGTATTTTACAATATAAGTGTGTGCATTCTGTGGCGCAAAGTATATATTTCAATCGGCAATAAACCCTTTCATCGTAAACTTGGAGATGAACAAGTTATTGAAGAGGTTTTAGCCCTCGGTGCAATATTTACCCATGCCTTTCTTGTATTTGTCATGGAACATACGCCTTTTCTGGCCATGTTAGTCGTACATTTTGCATGCCTTAAATAGATAATCATGCCTGAAAAGCTTTGCACTTACTGTTCTGTTTTTGCATCAACTGCCGACGTTGCCTGAACATACTTTGACCACATTAAGCCCTGTTTTCGTTTATAGATAACACTTTTTACCCGTTTTGTTTGGAAGAAAACATGATTTGCATGCCTATGGCCCATAAATTAACATGGTGGTTCTGTGAAATGACTATAGAATTAAATTTGAACAATAAACAAGGGTTTGCCAGTGAAACAGATGACATGTTCCAGTACAGTACAGTAATTTTCTGCAATTAGATTTATAGCTGTCTAAAATGTGTTGTGTAAATAGCCATTAAAGACAGTCACCTTTGTCTCATTACAGCAGTCATATTGGTCTTTATATTAAACTGTGACAGTTCATTTGTAATATATAATATAAAGCATAAGATCAAAAGACACTTGAGTCCAACTTGTTTTGAGTTTCCTCCATTAACAGTCTATTCTAAAAATTTCAGAGATCACCAGTTTGATCAGAGAGAAAGACACAAAGCGAAACATGGAAAAATAAGCAGTTTTACGAATTTACGCCATTTTGTTTTCTGCAAAACATTTGTCCCACTTAATGTTTTCTTTAAACTACTTAACGTCCTACCCCCTGATATTTAAAGCGATATTCATGAATATCTTAATTTTATGGTTGAATTTTCATGTAATGATATTCTTTGAAAACTTTATTTCCCAATTCGTTATTATTATAATACTTGTTGCGCAGTAGTAATGCAACATTTCTCAATTTTTAAATTGTTTATAATCGGTGACTTCATTTCTTGGAACTTTACAGTATCTTTACATCATTCTGTTTGTTCATGAAGTCCCCAGTGATAAAACGTGTAGCTATCATGCTTTTTTTATTTGATAATAAGTACTTTAAACTTAATGTCAATTAACCTTATCTGTTTGATGTGTGTCGTGTTCGGTGACTTGTAGTGCTGTGTTCATCTCTGTAAAGGGAAGGTGACCCATGCATAACGTCTTAGTACAACGAACTAAACTTTATCTTTACCAAGAAATCGGAAACAAACAGCCCTTAGTGTTTATTTATCTGTTTTATCTATAAAACATTAATAGGAGTAGTTTTAATTGTTTTCCACTCGTTTGTCATTTATTGATCACGTTAATAATTTAGTTTTAACCATTTAAAAATGTGTGTAAGAGAATAAAATACTCCACGTTTTATATACACTGGTCAAAAGTTCTAAGTGCACACTTTTCAATTTTGAATATCTTAAAGTAAACTTATTCAAATTGAATGAAAGTTTGACTTAAAGTTAATAATGATCAAACAACAATAATTTTTTGAAAACCGTGCATATGTTTTACGTTTTACGTCATCCACGTCGGCATACGCTTTTTATGCATTATCCCCGTGCGGCAAGCGAAATTAATTTTTTTACAATCGTTTTTGTTTTTCCCATGTTCACCGACTCAAGACAAACACGAAAAACACACCAACAAATTGTAACCATGGAACGGTTGACGTCAGCAGACAACGACATTGCCGTCAAAATTCTTTTCACAGGCACAACTTCAAATTTGTTGTAAAGAAATCTTGACGGTTTTCGTAAATGCAAAAGAAATACCTTATTTTGCATATTTTATTAATTTAAGAAGAAAATCAAACGATATTTTTTTTCTAGATTGATTACGTTGCTTACGTTGAACGCTGATGTTACTCAATTACGTCATTAAATATTTACGTAAAACAACGTAAACTCGAAATAATAAGTGTAAAATTTGTTGGATAAGTGTCCAATAAATAAAAAATTAAAACTAAAATTTATAGAAATTCAATAAACTTCAATATCGAATTATTCGAAAATGACGCTTATTCGGTCAAAAGGCGTATCCGAAAACTGGTCAACATTACCGAAATGAATACATTTTTTTTCGTTTGGAAAGGCTGTTACACATCTATCATAGAAATTTGTATCATCCCAAACTGCTAGACAATTCAAAAACTTTTGGCACAAAACATTGTGTGAACAAAGGAATTTACTCTTTGAAATCCTGTAAAAACGTTATGGATAAAATAAAGTTGAGTATGTTGGCGCATCGTGCCCAGCAGACCATTACAAAGCTACAGAAAGCTATTTCAGTGCAATGGAATGGCAAACTACTTTCCTTTAAATCTGCGTGAAATTTAAATTATCCAGAGATGAGAAAACGATCACAAATGATAGCCGATGCAATGATAATTAACTTGAGAATTTCTTTCTGAGAACAAGTGAGCTAAAATATTATTATTTTTTAATCTGGTTAAGCAGACTTAAAATTTTTGGTGTGCTTTAATAGAATATTGATTCTTCTTCATTGTAATTTACACTTTTTTGAAAGATTCAATCAAATTATTGGAAAAATTAACATTTATCAAGTGTGCACTTAGAACTTTTGACTAGTGTATATTCACCTTTTATTATTGAACTGCAAAGCCAAGTCGCAAAATATTACATGTATTAATATTAAACACGAAACTCTTCATCAATGATGAAGAATGTTTCTTGAAAACTGAACTGTTCCTTGTTTGATCAACAGGTATGAGAAACTGCAAGGAATATCTAGACATGGGTGACACAACATCTGGAATCAAAATAATTTTTCCAGACGGTAAAAAAACCTCACTTCTATAGTTTTTGTGATTTTGAGTTTTGTCTTTTCATCAAACGTTGACTTCCTAATCCAATGTTTTGAAAGTTTTGTTTAATATAATATTATGAATGAGATAAGATAAATTATTTATACTGATGCAAAATAAAAAAAAGACCAACGGAGGGCATTTGCGTGTAAAAATATTCGGGCTTAGCTAAAAATTCCAAATTTAGCGGTCTTCATGCAGTTTGGCTGCCGTAGAAAGTCAACCCGTACCGACGTCATCTAAATGATGATTACTTGTTTGGTGTTACATGGCTAGACGCTGAAGCCGTACGGTACTTGTTTGATTCCCAGTATGGGAATTATTATTTGGGGCACGTCACGGGAAAATGTAACTTAGGACATTTGACGTCAATCCGTGAAATGACATCATAAAGTTGAACAGATGACATTAATTATTAAGCATTTCGCGGTAAAATATCATTTTATTGTCAAAATGTGTAACAAAATCACTTTTAGTGAGGAGAAAATAATAGATATTGTAATTTTGTTCTAAATAAAGTAACAGCTAAAATGTCGCAAAGTATGTCCGAATGTACCTTTTCCTATGGCGTGCCCCATTTAACTTGCTCACCATACTGGCATGTCTGATTAAATGATATCTTCAAATTCCTATTATACTTAATTTCAATTTTTAAATGACTCTGTTAATGCTATATTTATTCAAACATATTTTTTGTTCCAGTAATAACCACATTCATAAAAAAACATATAATTTTAACACGAAAATTAGAAGAATAATAAAATTTTAAGGAAATGATCGAACGTGTGTATTAATACAAACATAATGTATGTACATGTATAGTATTCTGATTATTTTACCATCTAAAAGTTACATTTTACCATATGGCCTTTTACTCTTACATGTATAATGAAGTCATTATTTAGGAATAAACCCAGTAAAGGCGCAGTGTGTCATGGACGTCGATGGTGGCGGGTGGACGGTGATCCAGAGGAGAGAGTCGGCCTCAAACTTCTATAGGGGCTGGAAAGACTATCGGGATGGGTTTGGCGACGAAACCAACTTTTGGTTGGGATTGAAGAATATTTACCGTTTAACTGCACAAGGTGGGACTTTAAAGTACAATGCAACTGATATACTGTCGAATTTAGTTCATTTCGAGAAACGTATGATATTTTGTAAGATATGGACGATTTATTTTTTTCAATGGTCATTTCTCTTCAAGAAAACTGAACACAAATTTAAATCATGTTTCGCTCTTTAACTATTTTTATATTTAACTCTTTGTCACATGCCTGCCAAGTCATCGACGATGTATTTTTTCGATCTGAATACAAAACCAAATAATATTATATATGAAATGTTTAATCAATGAGACTTGCAAACATGTTGAATCGATGATGAAATTCATCAGTTATAACAATAACGTCGCAGGCTGAGACGGTTGGATCTGGTGGATTTCTGACCGCTCACCGCCTCAGACTTTCACCATGTGGTGGCATCCGGCCGGTGCTGGCGCTCGGCTCTCCCCGTCATGAAAGGTTGTACCCGGCCTGGAATCTCGGGGAGGGCGGAGTGGCTTCCTCCTGTCTGGTGTTTTCTTTTCTCCTTTTTTTGCGTTATTCCGTTTTTCCATTTTTCACCTTGTCGCTTAACAATCCTTCCTGTATAATTAGTTTGAATTTCAATTGTTTAAAATAAGGTGCACGTGGTTAAAATTCAAAAATTAAACTAAACACATTATTAAAATTCCAGTTTACATGCATTTCTTCTTATATTGTACACCCAACTTGTAAAGAAGCGCTGGATTATTCATAAATTACTTCTTAATTAATTTGTTAAATACATGGTAATATTGATATCTTTTTACACTTATTACATAACCATCTTCACATCAATAAGGAATATAATTTCACTAATCAGTCTTAGTCTTCAAAATATATATGTATTAATTATAAATGCCAGTGCTTCGAATTGTTTGTTAAGGTTTCTTTTAAGTTGGGTCCCTCACCGCTTTACGGTAAGGGTTTTTAACTGTAAATATTAAATGAATAAAGTTTTATGAAAAAGAAAAAAAAACAAACAATAATGTGGTTCAAATTCGACTTTGTTTCATATGATAGTGCCTCTAGCTGGGTGCAAACCCGAAACGTCACGGCGACAGCGCCTAGCCCTGCAATTTCTGCAACGCAACCGACTGAGCTAGCCGGGACAACCCCAAAAAAAGGTTGATCGGATAGCCGTGATTTACGTAACAATTACTGCATGACATCGGTAACGGGTTATTTTACTGATGACAATACTGACTATATGTACGGGGAGACTTTTTACGGCCGCAACACTGCACAAATAGCGCTACTGTGAATTTCGAATGAAAGGGCCTCTAGCTGGGAGCGAACCCGCACCGTCACGGCGACAGTGCCTAGCCCTGCATAGAGTAACTGAATCGTTTTTCAAAGAAACTTGTGAAAATGTTTTAATCGATAATGGAGTTCAATTTCGACAGTGTTACATTCTTTTGGAATAGAGTAACTAAAATGTTTATCAATGAAACTTGTTATAATGTTTTGATCGATGATGAAGTTCATTAATGTAGTTATAACAATTCAGACACTCTACACTATCAAATACATTTTTGTACTTGAATCTGTAATTGTTCGACTTTGTTCCATAATTACGCTGTAGTTGACCTTTACTTTCTGTTTTCCGTGATTTAGGTAATTATGAATTACGAATTGACATGAACAAGAGAGATGATGGCAGAAGTGCTGCAGCAAAATATTCAGTATGTACCGAAATAAATAGTCTAGCAAATGTAGGAATTAGGATATTAACAATAAAACTACACACATTCTGCGATTAGCATAGTTTTAACTTTAAACCAGCAGCTCTACAGTTTGAGTTAATCCTACGCTGTCGCAGAGAGGTTCGCTATTGAAATACTGTTTTTAAATAGTGATGTTTCCTCGGTGAATCTCTTCCTGTATATCAACGCAATCAAAAGGACAAACATGCATTTCAGGAATTGCCACATTAAAAAAACAGCCTCCCCATACAGTCAAGAAAAAGAGAGAGAGAGAGAGAGAGAGAGAGAGAGAGAGAGAGAGAGATCATGGTAATTAAAGTGATCAGTTTCAAAAAAGACACCAACAAAAACGAGAACCTGATGGGTAACCGCCTTGGAACCGTCAGTGGCAATTCGATTTAAACCAGGTTCTAGGGTGCACCAACCTAACACTTGCCCCAACAGGTTCTCAAAGATTTTGTCATGTACTTACATTTCTTAAACATAAACGGTTGGTAAAATAACTGAGCTATCACGATAGAAATTGTTGATTGTTGATGAAACTGCTATGGGGATTTTTCCCAATGGAGAAATTTCGCCATAGTCAACAAATGTTTAGAGACTTTAACTACCACTAAAATGCAATTTTGGTACTCTTGTCTCGAAAAGGTAAATCTATAATCATGCGAGTATTCTTTTTCTTCTATTTTAATGATGGGCAAAGTTTATAGTGCACTTCTATTGCTGCTCGTGAGCAGGCTCAACCAAACTGAGCCTGCACTATTTTATATCGGTCTTGTTCGTTTTTTTTTCTTCACATTTTTTCATCTCTTCAATTTACCTGATGCACCCCTTTCAGAACTTCAGCGTTGGTAATGAATCAAGTGGTTTCAGACTGTTCGTAGCCGGTTATAGCTTTGATCCTTCCCTCATCGACCCAGGCGAGTCATTAATTGAATGGCATAATGGAATGAAATTCTCCACTTACGACAATGATAATGACGTTAATATAGCCGGGGGAAATTGTGCCATAAATTACCAGGTATTTCATGTCGATCAATAGCACATTCATTGATTTTATTTCATTTTATTAAAAAATAAAAGCTTATTGAGACATTTTAAATAACAATACCAGTTTTCAGAAAATGGGATTGTTGGTATCTGATACAATACTGAAAATAATGATATTGTCAATTTTTCCGATTCCGATCCGGTCAGCTTCCGATACTAATGTCATCTTAAACCGATCCGATTCCATTCCCATTGCGGTCCTATTACAATTCGATTGCACTCAAATTTTGTCACTCCAGACAATGCGCTCCAACCGATCTTTACGCTCAAACCGATTCTTCCGATTCCGATCTTTTCGCTCCCATTTTCCATTGGTCATTACCTATAACGCATTGCGCGGAATCAACATTTCTGTGATATTTTTTATATTTCCAGTTTTTTGTTTAATTTTATTGCTTAAACACAGTGGTTACTAAAAAAGTAGAGAAATATCATAAATGACGTCTTATTAAATTTTACATCAGTTTAATGTAAGCGTTTATTAAATTGCAGTTGTACAATATAAGCATACATTACACCCGATTTACCTGAGATTCATGTTCATTTGAGATGTTTAGGAAGCCAGCTGGTTTGGCCTAAATCAAGTCAGTAAATGCCTTAGATCTAAATGCATCAATAAGCAGTTAATATAACTTTTTAGCGTAAATTTACGCTCTAGAAAGTAGCAAAACATGCAGAATATACCGTTGAAGAGCTGAACAATTTTTCAGCATAAATGTACGCTTCAATATTGAAGTTTTGGAAGACTTAATAATATTAGTTCCGTTTTGCGTAATTTATGCTGTAACATAGAAGTAAAAGAGATTATCGTGCGTTTTAACACCTATGAAGAATTAAATACATTTCAGTCGCTAATCTCCTTACTAAATAAAATAATACATTCACGCCATAATGTAACACCGATAAATGTACATGTTCATTTTTTCTTCAGATGTGGTATTTTCGCTTAAAGGGAACTTAATTTCAATAATACCATGCGTGTGAATGGCAAACACATCATTTTGTATTATAAGTATTCAGGTTTTTTATTACAAAATTATCGTTAAATTATCGTTAAATTAGTTTTTATAACTAGTTTTGATAGCAGAAATCTCAATTAAATTGTTGTCAAAAATCTCTTCGTTTAAAGTCGTTTAAAGATTCGTAAGAAGCGATTCAAATCGTTATTATATATAATTGAGCATCTATAAATAGAAGCGATCTGATCCGATTCGGTCAAACAATCCGGTCTTTTCACTCTAAGCGATTCAAATGCCGATCCGATCAAAACGCTCCGGTGTTTTAACACAAAGCGATCCAAACTCTCAAAGCGCTTCGTTTCGATTCCATTTCGATTCCATCCCGCTTCCATTGCGCTCCTATCGCGATCGGTTTGCGGTCCGCTTCCGATCCGCCTTCGATCCGATTGTCAATTTCATGATTTTCAGTACTGTATGTGGTATGCGACAAAATATTCAGGAAACCTTAAATAGTGTGTATATGGCAGAATACATTTAGCTTAACAATATGAATATGTGGTTCAATATTAGGCCTTGTTCCGCACTGTCCGGCAACGGTAACTGGCAGGCCTTTTTCGTTTGATTCTCAGAGTACAAGACGGTGTACAGTTAGCATGTACTTGATCATAATATGTTTATAAATGTTTTATGGGTGGGCAGGCTGGTAGCTATGTATAATAAAGCAATTCATTCAGCGCACTCAGATGGTGTAAGCGGCAGTATGAGCCACGTTGTTCAGCACACCTAATTTATGTCGATGACAGAGAAACACATGTTCATATATGTAGTACCGTTTTCAAGGTGCGTAGTTGTACGAGGCAAGATATTCGAGACACGCAAATTGTGAAGACGGAAAGTCAGCTCGTGAATTTGTACTTGTACATGTAAAACGGTGCGTGGTGTTATGAATCGAGATATTCAGATCAATTACATATTGTCTATGTTTAAAATATCCATATAAACATATCTATTTTTCAGGATGTTCAGGATGTTTTGTGTTATGATTTTGTTAATAAATACATTTAGGCGTTGAATGTATAGCATCAACCAATATATATTAACAAGTGTCTTCTGTTTCCAGGGCGCGTGGTGGTACATGTCATGTCATAGAGCTCACTTGAATGGTGTCTACGGAAATACAAACACTCCATCTGGAATAGTCTGGCTCTCGTTTACCGGGTATTACGGGTCGCTTTCTTACACACGGATGATGATCAGGCCTAAGAGAATATAAACTAAATATGTGTGTGAAAAAATAGGATAATTTCCAATTGCTAATCACACACTTTTAATTATTTTAATACATCTTCATAAGATAGAAAAAGGAACATTGTAAGACAGCGAACATGACAGATATGAGAATATCGCAGGGTCGGTTTGACTGAGCCATTTCTTTTGCTGTAATGTAAGTTACATGTACTGTTCACGCCGTCGAGTCCCGGTAAAGTGTAACTCAATATTTACACAAATATAGATGTCGTTATGAGGAGTTTTCAAAGGCTGTATACCGTTTTACAATTTATTTTAGGTTACGATAATATGTAATTTTGTGAGATGTTAAGAACTAGTCATTTTTAAATGCAGATAATTTTGGTAAAAAGGTGAAATGTGCATATCAGGAATTTCCAAGTTCAGAAAAACAGCCTCCCAACACAACACAGTCAAGAAGAAGAAGAAGAGAGAGAGAGAGAGAGAGAGAGAGAGAGAGAGAGAGAAAGAAAGAGAGAGAGAGAGAGAGAGAGAGAGAGAGAGCATGGTTAATTAAATGATAAATCTAAAAAAGACACCACAAATAATTAACAAAACTGAGAACCTGAGGGGTTACCGCCTTGGAACTGTCAGTGACAAATGAAATTGCCACTAGGGTGTTTAAACCAGGTTCTAGGGTGCACTAACCTCACACTTGCCCCAACAGGTTCTCATATCACTAAACAAGTACAAGTTTTCTTGGTGAGATAACTCCAACCCACCCATCGGCTCAACAATGTTGCATGCAAAAGCACAAAACGAATTTGACCTTTTTTTATTGTTTATAAGTATGTTTATAATATTTTATATACCTTTTAAAATTATATCTTGCACGTATTTACTAAGAAGTTTTAAATCAAATATTGGTGTTCGGCTAATATCTTAGTGTGACCTGTCTCTGAGGTTATACAAATGACCCCAAAGCAGTCTCAAATCTGAAGCATCTTATTGGTCAGTTCTGAGCCTCCACTCAATTTCAACCAAAAAGATTGCTCAGATCTGGGACTGGTTTGCTTCCTCATTTCCTCATTTTTATCATCTTTGGACCTGGCGTCATGACATTATAGTCCAGTCCTAACTATCCCACATGTGATATGACGTCATCGACATTTTGTACTCGGTAACGTCCGTCCAATGTGACACTCTGTTGCATTGTTACCCATAAAACCATGAAATTAAAAGGAAAGGTTCAACCAAGATATGTACATTATTTATAGTCAATTGCCTTTGACCCAGAATGCGGAGTCGCTCACGTAGTTGTGAATCAAATCTTGTGTTGTCACTTACTTGATGTAAATTACAATCGAGTTATGCCAGCTAAATTTAGTAACCTGGTATTACCGAAAATCTACTGTGTGGCAGTTATGTTATGCAAATTAAGAATAGCTGAACAAAATATATTGTCGGTGATTTTTTATGCTTTCGGTTTTCTCAGAAGGCGTAGGTGTGGTCCACAGATCCTAGATTTACGGCTCGAATACAAATATTTGTCAACAAAAGTAACACAATGATTTGTTTACTGATTGTTTTCGCAAGGGCAATCAGGAAATACTTTTTCTGCTTCTAAAATTTTGCACTTAAGAACCCCTTTTGCACAGCTTCGAAAAACCTCATAACTTCGTTATTAAACCTGTCCAATAAATGTTCAATAACTGGATTTTGTCTGGAGTCTAATATTGAACATGCTTATGGCGGTTGGTTGGCATAGATGGTCTAGAACTACACTGTTAATTAATATAATAATAAAACTGTTTCCAAAGAATGCAGGTTATTTATAATAACGATGGTGTTACAAATAGATGAAAAGGAAACTTTCAGAGCAACCGAATACGAAACTTTTTTTTATAAAAATATTGCAAGCTCGGTAAGATTGAACTTGTTCATGAGCAGCAATGAACATGCTTATTGTCGCCTAGCCTCGGCTTGAGCGCAACTCAATATTTACACAAAGAAACAGAACATTTTTGATCGATTCCAAACGATGGTACGCTGTATTTTTATATTAATACCATTACATGTTAAGCGACATATGGTCCCTAGATACAAGAACGGGTGTGTCCTTAACGCGAAAGCAATGTGTAGAAGTTAACAGAATATTGTTTTGAAAGTGAATCTGAAAATATA
Organism: Corbicula japonica; assembly: GCA_038501625.1. Taxonomy (NCBI): domain Eukaryota; kingdom Metazoa; phylum Mollusca; class Bivalvia; order Venerida; family Cyrenidae; genus Corbicula; species Corbicula japonica. The sequence goes on along the minus strand of JAZAYU010000573.1, from coordinate 175,331 downwards.
AATCCTGTGAATCCTTATTCATATAGACGAAATCATGATATTTTGGATTAAATTTAAGAGATACTATCATAACCAGAATGGGGTTGTTACATTTTAAGTTTTGTATTGTAAACCCTTATAGCCATTCATACTTATATTGTATATTCAGTATTGAAAAAAATAATATTCAATAATGTGTCTAAGCCACTTGTGCAAAAAACGAACACTAGAGCTTACTCGGTGACAAAAAGACATATATTTCTGCCCGAAACTGGATTGACCGTATTGAAGGTTCCATGTTTACCGCTATATGCGTCCCGTGGATATCAAAGATCCATTTTCATCTATTTCAATATCACAGTAGCGTTGTTTGTGTCGTATGGCGGCTGTAAAAAGACTCCCCGTATATTCAATCATTACTTTTATCAGTAACGACCTTTGAAGGCCGCTTGTATGTGTATACTAGTATTACCTTCAAAAAATATTTTTGCTTTAATATTTCGCAAGTTCTTAAATGGTAGGTTTCAATGTCGGAGCCAATATAGATTTAGAAATTGTTCAATCACCCCAAGGTATTCTAAAAGGTTTTTAATTTTTGCCTTCGGCGACTTCTGTAATATACAGGATTCTAAGATCCCCTGTCAGAATTCTATTCTATGCAATTTCGCACATAGTTTTCTTGTTAAGGGCAAAACCACTATTGTATCTGTGGACCCTAAGCCAACCCGGGGGTAGGCGGCGTTGGCAGTAATATATGCATTTCCATTACTGCGCATTAAAAGGTTCAATCAAACCGAGCTTGCAATAGTTTTCAATATTCAAAGTTCCCTTTCCATACATTTCTTTATCAATTATAACATGTATTTCTCAACGGTATTCAGAGCAACTGTTCTGTATATATTGAAAACAAGTGAAATATGCCTATCAGGAATTGACACAATCAGAAAACACAGCCTCCCTACGCAGCGAAAATGTAGAGAGGAAAAGAGAACATATTTTTTATAATAATCAAGTTCAAATAAAGACACCACAAACAAATAAACAAAACAGATACAAGTTCTTATATCAACAAAGAAGTACAAGTCACCTCGGTGAAATAACTCCAACCCACCCATCAGCTCATCTATGTTGTATGCAAAAGCATAAAAACATATGAAATATAAGAAGAAAATAGCATTGCAAATCCAAAGGGGTGGGTACTCAGTGATCGTACCGAGACCAAAGCACCTGAAGTCAAATCAGCTAGAACACGGTGACAGGGATAAAAAAAACATGAGGCATACAACCTGTAATTATCTATTTCTTTTAAGATCGAACGTCAAGGAAGCTCAAAGAACTGTATTTATTCTTTACATTCATGAATTATTAATAAAATATACTGTGCTCATTGGTAAGTAAAGTTATATTATCATTGGTGGGTATCTGACAATGATTTTACCTTAACAGAACTAAGTTAACTATAATTTGACGGGAATTGCATATTCGCGACTTGAAAAATCAAGCATTAAATTGTTATTTAAGAAGAAAATGAATTTTATTAAAATTATATTTTTTATATGTTTAAGAAAGGGCGCGTTTCTAACACTGTTAGACCATGTCAAATTCAGCCGTCTTGTGCAAGGATTTGCACTCCAACAAATAACGGGAATAAGCTTCAAAAAAATATTGGGTACGATGTGAGAAAAGAAAGTCGTGTAAATCTATCAATTATAACCGGCGATTGCATTTCTGTTTTCTAAATTCCGAAAAAGATGATGGCGATAAGGCTAAACGGTTAATTGAAGAAATATTCAGGTAACATTTTTGACATTTTCTGTCTATGTTTTTTAAAATTATGCCTGACAGTTTGCTTGTATATTGTTTTCAAAATCAAACTATTTAAACTTCGCTTATAATGTATCTGTTTTTATTCATTCTTGAAATCTTCCAAAAGGGAAGATAGTTATAACATTAAATAAAATTATCACGCCTTAATTTGAATATAAAAAGTGTTTGGTTTTGTCTTTACCTTTTTTTTCACTCATTAATTTCAAATTTTCGGACACTTGTCTTTTATAAAAAAAATAGAGAATTGTTAGATAGCCCAAGTTCCATCCCTAGTTAATGTCGTTCATATTATAAATTGAAATATCCTGTTTTTTCTTTCTTAAAGTATGTCAAACCGCAACAAGCGATATTACTTCCTATCGTCAATTCGAAAAGTCACTTTGATTGTTTAATGTTATGTGCGTCCCATAACATAATAATATAAACCCTCCACAATGGCTTAGATGGAAACAAAATTGCCTCTGTAAGCATCTTAATGTTAATACCACATTACGATAATTCACAGATTTGCGGCGACAGATTGAAGTTGTTCGGAAGGTGAGGTTTGCAACAACAACAAGTGTGAAGTTCAAGGTCAGTCTCATCATTTTGGCTTGAGAATACAGAAACATGTGCTCTACAACATGAGAGTTACACTTTATAACTACTGGGAATAGATTGCAAAAAGATTAGCTAAAGGTTTTAATTAAGTTTAAACTCAAACATCTGATATTTACACTTCAACTTCATCCTCTACGATGAAGTCTTATTCATCTAACGAATCATAAGTTCTGATGGTAAACAGCGTGACGTATTATTTAAAAGGCGTGGCTCCAGTTTGCCACGAGTTGCTGCGAAAAAGCGTGCCGTCATTTACTTTGTCGTCAACGTTGCTGTTCCAACAGCCATTCGAAAAAGCCGTATTATTACGAATTCTTCTAGTTATTTCTGTATTAATGAGATTATTAATGAGTGTAAATATAAGGTTTGAATCAATATTTCCATTTGGGTATGACAAACAGTTGGATTGTTTAAAGTACGCGTGAAGCCCTTCGGGCTGTTTTCCATTCCCAAATGGAAACCATCAACTATCGATTCTATCCTTAATTAAACATGTTTAATAAACTCTTTCTAAATAATAAAGTCACATGCCTGATTCCGAACTCGAACCGCCTGGTTCCGAACTAGAACCGACGCTACGGAAAGTAAGTTGCTAGAGACACTATCATTAGAGATGTTAATATAGCAGCAACCGTTTTGATCTACGTCTAAAATGATAATTAGGTGAGGTTCCTGATATTATTTATGATTTTTGACAAAATTGAAAAAATACTTTTAAAATGCAATGTGTGGACACATCATTTTTATTTAGAAATTTTAAAGTGAAATATGTAAAATCACGTTACTACAAGTAACAGACCATTCTCCGTTGACGATGTTATTGTCTTTTCTATAATAATACCGCATTGAAGGCTCCATGGTCACCGCCATATGCAAACCATTGTTTAGGATGAGATAGGGAATAGAATTATTTGCCTAAAAATTAAACACTGTTCAGACATATAAAAATGTGGTTGTTACTCTTGTTGCAAGTATGTAATACATATATTTGTAACAATGATTTCGCAAAAGCGGGCATGACGTTTGTGCTCTATATGTTTAGGATGGATCAAAATTGTACTGTTTACTGGTGTAAATATTGAGTTTTGATCAACCCGGGGCTCGGCGGCGTGGGAAGTAAAATGCATTATTATTACTGCGCATCAAACTGAGCATGCAATATTTTCATTTTTTTGTCTTGTTCGGTGTCTTTTTCGTCTATTTTACATAACATTTAGCCGCCCCATTTAAAGTTTTAGTTATTTTGATTGTCTTTCATACGTTTTTTATTGGAACAGAATGCCCGGCATTACCCACCGTTACTTCAAATCTTCAAGTGCTTGGGAATATGTTTTCCTGTGGTAATAAAGTGATTGTAAAATGTCGTAAAGGATTCATATGGACACCCGGAAATGAAGTTATTTCATCTGAATGCCTTGACAACGGGACATGGAGTTCAACCATGAACTGCACGAAAGGTAAAAAATGAATTTCAGCTTTATCGTAAAAAACACACATCCACCGTGTTAAAACTTGATTATAAATTAGTATATATCTAGTATAGGATATTTATTAACAAAGCTCCCATAACTTTGTTTCAGCCGATTTCTTTTCAAAGAGATTTTCACGAATATCTAAAGTATATGCTTGGATTTTCACAAACCCAACCTGTATAATGTTTGTTGTGTTCAGTGACTTGCAAAATGTTATTTTATCCATGTAAAGGAAGATAAGCCATGCCTTACGGATAAGTAGCCTGAACAAAAGTTTAACTTTACCATAGAAATCTCTCCGTATCCGTTTGAAGTCGGAAACAAGAAGCCCAGCGTGTTTTTTTTTCTGTTTGTATCAAACATTTACAGTTTTAATTTATTTGCCTCAAGTTTAAAAGTTTCTCAATCACATTAATTATTTAGTTTTCAGCACTTTGAAAGAAATGATGTTTCCGAATAAAATTTTAAAAAACAACAAACAAAGTCACCATTCTTATATTGAATTGCAAAGCCACGCTGAAAAATATTAGCAATTATATAAGACAAGAAATCCTTTGAGACTAATGTTTTGTTCTTTGATTGACAGGTATGAAAATTTGTAAAGAGCATTTAGACAAGGGCGATAAAAATATTACTGCTATAGTCATATTTATATTAATTTTGTGTTTGTTTAAAAACATCTTTATCAAAAATACAGTGCTTATCCAATTTAAATTCACCAGGTTGGTTAAACATTGTTTATACTGATCTGATGACAATAAAAAAGATCAAAGGCGATTATGGGTGTGTCATAAGAATCTGGCATAAGCCGAAAATTCTGGTAATGTAGCGTAATTCGTGCAGTGTAAAGGCCGAAGAAAAGTCACCCCGTACAGAAAGTCAGTACCGTTATCAGAAAGTATTTGGTTACCGATGTCATATAAATAATGATTGTGGTTTTAAAGGATATCCGCGCAAAATGTTGTGTGGTGTTTGGGGAGCTAGCTTAGTCGAGTTACATGGCTAGCAGCTGTTGCAGAACGGTACTGGTTCGATTTTGTGTATGGACATTTACATTTACAATTGCTCTGTGTACGAACACGCTTAATTAGTTGAGGCGCGCCGCGGGAAAAGGCAGTTGACGTCAATTATTGAAATGACGTAGTAATTTTGAGCAGACGACATTAATTTTTATGCATTTCGCGGCACAAATACCATTTTATTGACAAAATTTGTAAAAAAAATCACCTTTTAGCTATGGGAAAATAATAGATTTTTGTAAGTTATTTCTAAATATAGTAACAACTAAAATGTCACAAAATATGACCGAATGTACCTTTTCCCGCGGCGTGCCCCAATTGACACGCCTTTACCTTCACCTTCTCGACGTTTCTCGTGCAACATCTATCGGGGTTTATATCTCAAAGCTTGTTCGCTTTTCTAGAGCTTGCAATGATGTTAAAGATTCAACGAACGCAATCTTTGCATAACAGAAAAACTTTTAAAACAAGGTTATTGTTATCACAAAATAAGGAAAACATTTTGAAAGTTTTATCGCCAAAAACCAGATTTAATTCAAAAATACAGATGCAGATCAAAATCACTATTGCAATAAGGTATTTCACAGCCAGTTGTTTAATGGAGATTTAATTTATTAACTTAAGTAAATAAAAGGCAAAGCTAATTGCTCCCGGTTATTCGTAAAAATCATCTGTAAATAAAAAAGGTTACCAACATGATTTTCTACAGCGCTCTGCTGGCCTGGTGATCATTATGCTTACCTCTTTGGTTGCACGACGGTTGCAGGGGTTTAAGAGTTTATGAAGGTTTATGTGGAAATCTTTTATAAGAACCTAGAAGCTCGATTTATTTCTTCTATCCCTGTCATCGTGTTTTTGCTGATTTAACTCTTGGTGCTCTGGTCTCGGTAAGCACCAACCCTTTTAGAATTGCAATGCTGTTAGCTTCTTATGTTTTATATGTTTGTGTGCTTTTGCATGCAACATTGTTGAGCTTATGGATGGGTTGGAGTTATTTCACCAAGACAACTTGTACTTGTTTGTTGAAATGAGAACCTGTTGGTGCAAGTGTGAGTGCTCTGGTCTCGGTAAGCACCCACCCTGTTAGAATTACAATGCTGTTAGCTTCTTATGTTTTATATGTTTGTGTGCTTTTGCACGCAACATTGTTGAGTTTATGGATGGGTTGGAGTTATTTCACCAAGACAACTTGTACTTGTTTGTTGAAATGAGAACCTGTTGGTGCAAGTGTGAGTTTGGTGCACCCTAGAATCTGGTTTAAAGAAAGTGAAATATACACATCAGGAATGGCCACATTCAGCAGACACAGCCTCCCACACAGCCAAAAGTTAGAGAGGAAAATAGAGCATGGTTTTACAATAATTAGTTTCAAAATGGACACCACAAACAATTTAAGAAAGTGAAAAAGCGAGGGGTTACCACCTTGGAACAGTCAATGGCAAAATAATTTGCAGCTGAGGGTTTAAACCAGGTTCTAGGGTGCATCAACCTCACGCTTGCCCCACCAGGTTCTCGTATCACAAAACAAGTACAAGTTGTCTTGGTGAAATAACTCTAACCCACTCATCGGCTCAACAATGTTGCATGCAAAAGCACACAAACATATAAACATACGAAGCTAATAGCATTGAAAAGCCAAAGGGCGGGTACTCAATGATCTTACCGAGACCAGAGCTCCTGGAGTAAAATCAGCAAAAACACGATGACAGGGATAAAGGAAACGAATCGAGCTTCTTGGTTCCTTTAAGAAAAGATTTCCCCATAAACCTTCATAAACTCTTAAACCCCTGCCACCATCGTGCAACCAAAGAGGTAAGCATACTGATCAACTGTAGATGGGTTAATCACCAGGCCTACAGAGCGCTGTAAAATATCATGTGGATAACCTTTCTTTTTAAATTTACAGATATCTGTGGCAAATTTTGTTGACACTGACCGTTCCAAGGCGGTAACCCAAAGTGTTTTCCTTTTCGTTAATTGTTTGTTGTGTCTTATTTGAATTTGACATTCTTATTCTCTTTTTATCTTTCCTTTTTCGCTGCGTGGGATGGCTGTGTTTTGTGAGTGTAGAGAATCCTGATATGCATGCATATTTTACTTTTTAAGACATTGCCAATATTTTAATATATATCATGAGATTCCAATATCTATAATAATTTATCTCCAAAGGTTTTTATAAGGATTTGTTGAAGCAATATTAATTAAAATAGAAGTGAAATATTTATATCAGGACTAGCCACATTAAGAATGAGTTAGAGGAATAAACACATAGATTAGAAGAAAAAAAATTCACCGGAAAATGTTTGCAAGTGTGTGTCAATATTAAAGAAATAACATTCATAATGTTCGGAAGTTATATACCTTCTTAAAGGTACGTTTTCTTATACATGTTATATGAACTATTAAATTCATTTCACTAATACTGTAGTATCATTACAAAGAAACGAATCCAGTCGATGTGCTGTGTGTCATGAACATAGATGAGGGTGGCTGGACGGTGATTCAGAAAAGAGAGTCGGCCTCAAATTTCTATAGGGGTTGGCAAGAGTATAGGGATGGCTTTGGCGACAAAACCAACTTCTGGTTGGGATTGAAGAATATTCACCTTTTGACTGCACAAGGTGGGATAGTTTAGTTTAATATCCTTATCAATTAAGTCTCGCGTTATATTTATTTTGAGACATTTTTTATTTATAATACTACCAAACGGGTTTATTAAAGAAAACAGGTCCAATAAACACGTAATACTATATAAAACAAGTTTTTAGTGGAACTTCAAACAATATGTTGATAACAAATTATTTTCACGAATTAAAACTGTATAACTGACTTTAGATATGTAAACAGTTACGCGATACTCTTTTTATAGTCAAGCGTGATATTGGCAGATATCGGCGAATTTAATTATTGTTTTTTGTCAAGTGATGAATACTCATTAAGATAACTTGAAACACTTTTAGGCGATAAACCATATTTAAATTAAGTTGTCACATGGCAAGTTATTGGATGTATACTTTAATGATTTGAATACAAAACCAAATTTGCACTGTTTTGGTAATGTACATTGTATCATTAACTGGGTTTCTTAATGCCCAGTTTTTTGGTATTGAAATTAAGCATTTAAAATCTGTAGTAAAACTACCTAGTATGATTTTGTTACCAAATATTTAGGCATTAAGAAAAAAAAGTTGTGAAAATTAATTGTGTTAATCATCGATGATAGCGTTCAATTGTTATAACAATTCAGGCACTATACACTATAAAAATCTCCGAGAATTGTTCAGTTGTGTTTAATTATGCTGACATTGACCTTAATGTTCTGTTTTTTTTCCATGTTTAAGGTGATTATGAGTTACAAATTGACATGAAGAAGCCAGATGGCAGTCATGCTGCAGCAAAATATTCAGTATGTACCATTATACAAAACACGTTTGTAAGAATTCTTAACGGATACTATTTTGATGGAAGTCTCGTCTGGGGATCGCAAAGATTATGGGATAATATTTTTGTGAATTTTGCGTTATTTCGATCGAATACATAATCCTGTGCGATAGATAATCTCGATCGGAATAACACAAAATGCACGAAAATATTAACCTCTCTATACACTTTCTCTATTCAGTTGACTTTTCCTTAACAGTATTGATCATTCATTATCCGCGATCTCCATTATCCGGATATCTGCCGTGAACCATGATCGATATGTTATATAAATCACCAGAAGAATTTTCATAAAACAAACAAAATCACAAAAAAAATGTTAGCCACAACACAAAGACAAAACCGCTGCAGATATTTTGAGCATTTGGATGCCCATACCTTTTGATTTTATTGTTTCCTCTTTATCAGTTTCAGCCTGGCACAGACCTATGTCCTGAGAGATAAGAGAATTGAAATGCATTTCAAAAATAAAAGTACCTGCGAGATATGCTTTTCTTGTAGGTATTGGTAATTAGTAAAATCAGAATATACAACAAAACATAGGGGCGGTAGAAAGTCCACAGGCCCTTTGATAAATTGATGGTTATTGTTACAAAAGCAAATTCTTGAATTTTGTATTTTCCATTAGTGAAAACAACGATGTGTTTGTGAAATATTAATATTTATTTTATGCTTTCCATCGAACTATAGAATTTTCCCGGTGAAATAAAAGTGGTATTTCATTGTTTTCAAACAATGGAATATCATTTTTATTTTCACCGTTTTTTTTTCACGTTGGTTCCCAAACGCACATAACATGAGAACGTTAAGAAAACGGGCCCGAGTTTGGATATATGACGTTATGACGTCACGTCATAAACAAACGCTTTTGGCGCTTGTTCTTGGCACGGATTTGAAACAGAAAACAGTACTTCGCCAATAAAATTTAAACTTAACATAACATGCATTCTTAGACATCGTAGATGTTTTTAATTCAACTTTTGCGTCACTTGCAGAACTTCAGCGTCGGTAATGAATCAACTGGTTCAGACTGTTCGTAGACGGCTATAGCTTTGATCCTACCCTTGTCGACCCAGGCGAGTCATTAATTGAATGGCATAATGGCATGAAATTCTCCACTTACGACAATGATAATGACGTTACTACCATTGGGGCAAACTGTGCCAAGAGTTGGCAGGTATACATACCATTAACAAAACATCCATTTATTTAAAATTATTTTATGTGACATATAAGACTTTATATGTGTACTGTTATCAGTAAATAAACTCTATCGATGTCATGCAGTGATGAATGCGTTCATCAGGGTTATCCGATCAACCATTTTTTTTTGGGCTACGGAATTCGAAAAACTTCTTGAACTTAGTACTTTTCTGCTTACAATTTTGAAAACTGTCAAATCTTAACTCAAATCCGTCTCCTTAAATCCGTCTCTTCCTGACCCCCAAAATTCGGCTTAAGAATCTTTATTAAAGACAACATAAGCACAACAACAACAACATTTTACACAAGTAGAAAAATATGTTTACCGTAATTACCCTAAGTATTGGGACAGTTAAACATAATTAAAATTTTTCTTGTCCCAAAATTTAGGGTTGCAAATAATATTTGTTCAAAAAGTGTCCCAATATATTGGGTATTGTCGATGTGTATGCATGCACCAGTTATTATAAAAATATTATAGGACGTTTAATCACAGGACGAATACGGATCGACATTTTAACGCGTGTGTGGGCACTGTCGATCCAGATCACCTTGAACACCCGTGCTGTCTGATCAAGATCTACACTGCTTGCTTCTTGGTCAGAAATAACTAAATGAATCTAAAAGTGAACAGTGCAGATCCTGAGCAGACGGCATGGATGTTTCCAACTGATCTGGATATAAACTGTTCGCCCATGCAATAGAGGTGTATCTATGGAAAGGTGAAATATGCATATCAGGGATCGCCACATTCAGAAATTGAATTCTGTCTATGCCAGATCAATCCATGTTATGCAACTGTTTTTCAGTATGTTCGGTGTTATGATTTTGTTAATCAATACATTTATGCGGTGCATGCAGCATCATTAACCAGTATTATTATAACAAGTGTCCTCTATTTCCAGGGCGCGTGGTGGTACACATCATGTCATAAAGCACATTTGAATGGAGTCTACGAAACTACAAACTCTCCATCTGGAATAGTCTGGGTCTCGTGGACCGGGTGGTACGGGACGACGCTTTCTTATACACGGATGATGATTCGGTCCAAAAGAATATAAACTGAAAATGAATGTGCCGATTTATAATAAAGGATAATTATTCATTTTCATGACACAAACTTTTATTTTTTTTAATGTAGTTTAATTAGATGGAAAAGGATTGTCACATAACACGAAAAAATTTGAAATATCATCGTGGTATTGTCGTTTTATGTATTTACTAATTTAAAAGTATTTATAGAGTACATGTATTTAATTTATAAAAGGATTTTTGTCTAAAGTTTGGTCTGCTAGATTAATTCTAATTCAGTTAAAAAATAGTTTGGAGTGAACACCTCAACTGAGATATGCTGATGCTGCTGCAATATTTCAAAACAGAATTTAAAAAGGGGATCTTTTTTCAATATTGCGAATATTTGGATTTATTGATGCTACGGTATGAATAGAGAGATTGAAAATAACAGGACATGCAGTTGCATATTTAATCATTTGACGATGGCAACTGTCAATACAGGCTTTTCGGATGGAAATTGTCAACGCATGTTTTTCATACAATTCACCGTTTCATGCACACACGTAAATGCAAACTATGAATTATTTATTGGAAACAAACTACTAAAAATTAATTTCATTTTTTTCCGTACAAGTTGACAAACGTATTTTTGTCAATCGTCAACGGATAAAGAACTTTCGTTAGATCATTATTTATGTTGGGTTATATGGATGATTAGACTTCTTCTTTGCCTTGCCTGATTTTATAGATGACGTGAATATTCTTGCAGTGAATTTTGTAATGGTACTCTTCTGAGTGGTTTATAACAGTGACTTTTCCACAATGTCTTCAATCTACAAGTTAAGACATAATGAATTACCTAAATGTCTATGTATACCGGTATCAAAACACAACAACTAAACAACACATTTGTCAAATAATTTTTTAAGGCCTACATTAGTATGAAGATACTGATATTACTTTGGTGTGTCCTTTTTTAAAGAACTTTCAATAATTAAAAGAGAAATCAACGTGTGTCATCTGTTTACATGACCAGGAAGCGAGTTCAAGATGAAACACATTAATAATTTTTCAAAAATATCTTATATTTTAACATAACTATGTGTCATAAAATCTTTTTGTCCTTTAGGACACAGCATATTGTTGCCAGTATCACATTTCTAATGCGGGCATTTAAAATGAGGTTTTGTGTCGTTTATTCTTTAATGGATGTAAAACGAAATAAAGGGAATTTTTATATAAAATGATTTGTTAATATTGTTCTTACGTGTCTTATCATTTGCAAAATAAAGATTAATTAATAGCATTTATTTGTGCAAAGTTTAATTGAATTGCATGTTTGCCGTTAGACCGATTAGGTCCACCTTTCTCACAACTACCCTAACAGGTTCTTGTATGAATAATCAAGCACACCTTTTCTTGATGAATAAGCTTAAACCCCAACCATCAACTAAACAACGTTGCATGCAAAAGCACACATTTCTTTAAAGCAAAAGAATCTCATGGCATTGAAAGCAAAAATGGTGAGAACTTTGTGACCTTAATAAAACGAGAGGCCCTGGAGTCAAATCAACAAGAACAAGATGGCGGAAATAAAAATGAAAAGAGACCGAGAATCTTAATTAGTTTTCATTCATTTCCCAGAAACCTTCATAAACTATTAAACCTTTTTCATCGTCGTGCAAGCGTAGAAGTATGTGTAGAATTGTTGTGTCTTTTGGAGTTGGTCATTCCTGATATTCACTTGTTATATTGGAGGTACCAATACTCACATACATCGTTTCAAGTGAGAAAGAAGGAGGCTCGATCAGGGGTTGAACAGTCCATAAAGTATAATGGTCATAAAAACCTTCTGTAATAAGTGAAATTTGCATAATTATCAGGAATTTAGGAGTTATAGCCAACACCAAAAACACAGCCTTCTCGCACAACTTAAAAGTAGAGTGCAAAAAAGAGGATTATAAAATGATCGATTTCAAACAGGACACAAAAATAACGAACTCTAATACAATGTAATATGTTACATTTTATAATCAAAGCGTAATACAGGAATGTAGGAATAAGTTCGTTAATAAGAAAACGAGAGGTTACAGCCTAAGAGTATCAGTGACAAAACAATATGCCACTTGGGTTTAAACTTGAACTTACGGGTGCGCCAGCCTCACACTTGCTCCAAGTGTTCAAGTGGAAAAACATACAAATGGTCTTAGTGAACCAACCCACCTATCAACTAGAAAATGTTGCTTGCAAAACACACAAACATATAACAAATAAGAAGCTTATAGCATTGTCAAGAAAACAAGGTACAAAAGGCTTCTTGCAAACTTCTTTTCCAATGCGACCGTTGAGCTTGCCTCTTTATATTTTGAACAATTGAAGTGTTCAGTGTGGAAGACCATAATATGACAAAGATAACGCCTGAAAATAATTTGATTTAAGCTTAAGGTATTCTTAAACGCCACATGAGAATAACGATACAATTGATGAGTGCCAAAAATTTCAAATACTGTTTAATAAAGCGATCAAAGAAATATAAACACGCGGATTGTAAGCGACCGCCATATTGGAAATTGATTGTGGTAAGTTTCGGTTTGTTAAGAGTCGTAATTTATTGCCTATGTCACGAATTTAAGAAAGGTTATTTGATTAACAGGGAATTTCGAACGTACTCGAACACAACAAATAAGAAAAATAAATGTTGAAGCCTCTACCAGCCCATTACTACTTTCTTGTATTAGGCTTTAATTACACTATTTAACATATCATTAGAGTAAGTTATTTCTCAAAACTTTTTTCTTTATGTCATTGTGATCAGATTTAAGTCCGTGATAACACTCTCTTTTTGGGTTTTTTGTTTCGTATTTTTAGCTCGACTATTCGAAGAATATGTCGAGCTATTCTACTCACTTGGGCGTCGGCGTCGGCGTCGCCGTCCCGCTTTGGTTAAAGTTTGCGGGTAACCTACCTATATCTTAAAAACTACTATAGCTACAGCTTTGAAACTTAGCACACTTGTTCATCATCATGTCGTCCCGAGTGTGTATGCCAAGAACCATAACTCTAACTTTCATTTTGATCAAATTATGGCCCTTTTTCGATTTAGAATTTCAGGTTAAAGTTTGCGTGCAAGCTACTGTACAAACTAATAACTTCAATAATACTTATACTACAGCTTTGAAACTTGGCACACTTGTTCATCATTATGTCCCGTGTGTGTATGCCAAGAACCATATCTCTAACTTTCATTTTGATCAAATTATAGCCCGTTCTCGACTTAGAATTTCAGGTTAAAGTTTGCATGCAAGCTATTGTACAAACCCATAACTTCCATACTACTTGTACTACAGCTTTGAAACTTTCAACATTTGTTTATTATCATATCCCGAGTATGTATGCCAAGAACCATAACTCTAACTTCCATTTTGTTCAAATTATGGCCCTTTTTCGACTTAGAATTTCAGGTTAAAGTTTGCGTGCAAGCTAGTTACTTTCACACTTCTTGTACTATAGCTTTGAAACTTAAGACACTTATTTACCATCATGACCCTGACTAAGTATGCCAAGAACCATAACTCTTTTTTTAAATTTTTAATCAAATTATGGCCCTTTTTCGACTTAGAATTTCTGGTTAAAGTTTGCGTGGAAGCTAGTTACTTTCATACTTCTTGTACTTTAGCTTTGAAACTTAAGACACTTGTTCACCATCATGACCCTGACTATGTATGCCAAGAACCATAACTATTTCTTTGATTTTTATCAAATTATTGCCCTTTTTGACTAAGAATTTCAGGTTAAAGTTTGCGTGCAATCTAGTTACTTTCATACTTCTTGTACTATAGCTCTGAAACTTGTTCACCATCATGACCCTGACTATGTATGCCAAGAACCATAACTCTTTGATTTTTATTAAATTATTGCCCTTTGTAGACTTAGAAATTAAGGTTAAAGTTTGCGTGCAAGCTGGTAAAAGCTCATAACTTTCATTCTATTAAAACTACAACTCTAAAACTTCGTTTACCTTTATATTTTATCATACATCAGGTTGATGTTCAAAGGCCCATAACTCATCCTTGCTTTTTTATATTAATTAATAAATTTTAATTTTTGCCCTTTTTCACTTAGAAATTAGAATTAAGACTTAGAAATTGTGGTTAAAGTTTCAATGTTAGTGTTTTTCATATGTAATGCTATAGAAAAGGTTCAAAACAGAAAACAAATGTACACCACACCACACCGCACCGCACCGCACCACACCGCACCACACTACACTTAATCTACTGTACTGTACTGTACCCCCCCCCAACACCACCCCCCCACCACCACAACATACCACCACCACCACCAACAACACCACCAACAACACCACCAACACCACCAACACCACCAACAACACCAACAACAACACCACCAACAACAACAACATCAACAACAACACAAACAACAACAACACCAACAACAACACAAATAACAACAACACCAACAACAACATCAACAACACCGTGAACAACACCAACAACAACACCACCACCAACAACACCACCAACAACATCACCAACACCACCAACACAACACCACCACCAACACTACCAACAACAACATCAACACCAACAATAACAACACCACCAACAACAACTCCAACACCACCAACAACAACAATACTAACAACAACAACACCAACAACCAACAACAATATCACCACCACCACCAGCAACAACACCAACAAAACCAGCAACACCAACACCATCACTACCAACAACAACACCACTAACAACAACAACAACAACAACACTAACAACAACACCAACAACAACACCAACAACCAACAACAACAAGACCACCAACAACAACACCACCATCACCACCACCACCACCACCAACAACAACAACAACAACACCATCACTATCAACATCAACACCAACAACACAATCAACAACAACAGCAACACAAACAACAATGCCAACAACAACACCAACAACAAAACCAACAACCAACAACAACACCACCACCAACAACAACAACAACAACACCAACGACAATACCATCACTACCAACACCAACAACAACACCAACAACACCAACAACAACACCACCACCAACAAAAGCAACCAGCATACCATACTAGACTACACCACACCACACCACTACAGGTTTGCAGAGATGGTTGGTTGATCAGGGGTGTATGGGCTGGGTTGTGTAAACCCTCTAAAAAACCTACAAGAATAAATTAAGTGTAATTTATTGATTTCCTAACTTGTATTAAGAAACTTTTGTCCATGTGTGTGTGTTGGGGTGTCATAAACTCCTGAATTACTCCCCAGTTTAAATGAAGCCCAGTTTAAAATGTGCTTAAATATGTCTGACTTTTCAAATAGTCGAGAGTGCAGTCGTTTCCGACTGGCTCTTGTTATTTAATATGATCGCCGGCAAATAAAACTGCTTTCAAATGTAAATAATATTTAACTAAGGTGTACACAAAATGCGATTCATGCAACGAAAGGTAGCTAGGCTGTAACAGAATGACATCTTTGTTTTGGCAAATGACATTATACATGTTACACACATACGCAAACCGATGAACATGATTTATTTTTGATTGAATTTAACATTTTTGTTTAACCTTATTAGATACGCCCTCATTTATTTTGATTGTTTTGCAAAATAATAAACTAAATTCACATTTGAGCAGGATATATGAACATAAAATTTTGCAACTAGTTTAAAAGAAAAGCAAACTATTTTATTGATTTCGAAAATTACAAGGATAACATTCTTGTTTGATATGTTTTAACCTTATAGAAACCATGTCCCCACTTTAATGATAATACAGTTGGTATTGATCTAAATGGTTTAATTAATATTTAATACGCTTTTTCTGTTAAACACTTTATACATTTTATTTACGTGAAAAAAAACACGCTGAGTTGTATTCCAGACCTGTCAGACACAGTATGAAAAATTCCAAAACAAATATTTTTTACAATTGCTCAGTTCAAATCGTAGCTGGAATTTAATGTTTTTTTTTTATTCTTCAATTCATTCGCATTTGTGCTTTTATTAAATGACATTTGTTATTGAATTAATAACTCAATATCAATTACAATGTGAAACATACAGTGAACTTCTTGAATGGCTGCTAATAATTTAATTTAAAGAAAAGTATACTTTTAAGGTGATTTTATATTAATTAAATTAGAAAATAAATGTCAGAGAGTAGTAAGCTTTTTTATCGTTTTTATTCCGCGATGTTTTTCATTAATTAACACACTTCATCGATTCGCACAACTCAAACTGCTATTTCTTTGGACAAAAATACAGTAACTGTTGAGAACAAAGTATGTGTAAGGTACAATGTATACAATATATTGAATAAATTTAACAGTTTTGATATGATATAGTTTAGCATAGTTATGTAAATCAAATTCATTCTTAAACTCGTTATTGTTTACATAATTTATGTACATATATTTTGAGAAAAAGACAACGTAATTCGATAAGAATCTATATATCATGTACGCACACTGTGTTTCACTCCTTTCCTCGAATTGTGAAACTGCCTTTTATCAGTCTGATGTACAACAGAATTAAACTTAATTATGAGAAATTTTGGAAAATACTATCTGACTCAAAATCATTGAAATGTGAAGAGTTTGAACATGAACAAGCAGGTTAAATAGCATCATTAATGACGACAGAAATGCTAAAACACCTGAACGTCTGCTTAAATTTTAAAGATATATTGAAAAAATGTAATGTCCATGTGTGTGTGTTGGGGTGTCATAAACTCCTGAATTACTCCCCAGTTTAAATGAAGCCCAGTTTAAAATGTGCTTAAATATGTCTGACTTTTCAAATAGTCGAGAGTGCAGTCGTTTCCGACTTCCGTTTATACATTTGACTTCCGTTTATACATTTTACCTGATGAAGGCGTTCATGCCGAAACGTTGTATAATAAACATATAGTAAACATGTAAAAATAATTCCGTGTGTGGTGTTGTTTACTTCCATAAAAGATATATTGAATAACAAAACGAAGTGAAAGATTTACATTTGAAATAAAATCCTTGTAATTTCCCTCTTATAAAATAATACACTACACAAATTTCGGCCTATTTCACACTTTTTACAGTATTCTATTGCTATGATCCCGAATTACTACTTTCAATTAAACCAAGCCTGCAAATATATATGTCGAGTTCAGTGGCATATTTTGTTCCCTTTTCATCCATTTAATTATCACAGGTGCGTTGTTTGTGACGTTAGCATGGTTAGGCGGCTGTTAAACGTCCCCCTCTACATTCAATCAGTGTTGTTATCAATTGCTACCTTTGAAAGCCGTTGAGGGTGACATTTATATTTTGGAAAACATTGAGTTGCGCTTAACCCAGAGCTAGGCGGCGTTGGAGTTATATGCATGATTGTCTATTACTGGTCATGAACAGGCTAAATTTAACCGAGCCTACAATATTATTATTGGAAGGAACCCCCTTAACAAAATTAATTAATAGTTTCTTGTCTGTCTGATAATCCGAGCATAAGGTCAGGTCAAAAATTAGTAGTCAGCGTTCAGTATTTGTCAATAATATTCACTTTACAGAATTTTTGTCTGTCGTGCATTCATGAAGACGAGCGACTTAAAAAGGGTGTTTTATCAATAGTATTCAAGATAATTCATCCATGAATTTAAAATGAATATTCTTCAAATCATCATATTCTTGTGTTTAGGTAAGGGTGCATTTCTACAAGTCACGCTGTACGAAAATATAAGATTCAGTCGTCTACTAGAAGGATTTACTCTTAAACAAATACCAGGAATAAGCTTAAACGATTGTTGGATACAATGCGAACAAAGATCGTCGTGTAAGTCTATAAATTACAAGAGACGGATCCATATGTGCTACCTTAATGCCGAAAATGACGATGGCAATAATGCTCAATGGTTAATTGAAGCGCCAGGTTTCGTTTACAAACCATAGAGAAATGATCCCACAGAAATTCAGGTAACACTTTATTGTGTAATAAATGTCTGTCTTTTCATATAATTTGGCGAGCCATGTTGTCGGATTTATAATTTTACTCTTAAAGTAAGAAAAGAGAATAATATAAAAATGCTAAAATATTGCAATTTAATATTTTGCAAAAGTTTTAATCAACTTTTGTAATTTTCAAATTGTATGCCTTTCAACAAACCGTTTCTCTCCTGACACTTATGGGTGTCAATAGCCAAATTTTCATTTTAACGTAACGTTCTGGGTTGATATTCTTTCGTTGCTCCTTTTTGCGCTATTGATATTGAGACGACAATTATCATGGTAATAATTTTCATGTCGGTACTTGTTTGTTTTAACGCCGGTCAATACTCGAAATTATTGACTATATTCCGTGCAAGAAACCATCGGCTCCCAGTAGAAGTGGGAAGATTGAATGGTGTTCCTCTGAGAGATAGAAAATGTAATTTATGCGTTAATACCAATACGGTCGGCGATGAGTATCACTATATTTTTGAATGCCCTCACTTTTAAAACGAACGGAAGCTATATTTTTGCAGATATTACATGTATTACCATAATCCAAATACTTTAAGATGAATCAGCTGTTTAATTCACAAAATAAAATGGTGTTAACACGACTATGTCAGTTTATTTACATTATAATGAAAAATGCTTTAGGATCAGTACTATACCTCATGTATTATACATTCCAACATATTTGTAGGGCTTGTTTGTTGTTTTTTTTAATATATATAACCTTGAGGTACCTTGATGATTTATGAAAATTTAGATATAATAACCATTTTCCATTACTTGTTAATAAGATTAGCCCTAAAAAACTACAACCTTATAAAGCGAACACTTCAGAAAAGCAAGCAAACATTCTCGATCTAAATCTGTCAATTGAAAATGGTTACCTTACTACTAAAATATATGATAAAAGAGATGATTTTAATTTTAATATAGTAAATTTTCCGTTTTTAGACCGCGATGATCTCCGCGCAACATCTTACGGGGTTTATATTTCACAGCTTGTTCGCTTTTCAAGAGCTTGCAACGATGTTAATGATTTAAATGAACGTAATCTTTGCATTACAGAATAACTTTTAAAACAAGGTTTTCGGTATCACAAATTAAGGAAAACATTTTGCAAGTTTTATCGTCGATACCCAGATCTAATTCATAAATACAGGTGCAGTTTAAAATCACTATTGCAACAAGGTATTTCACAGCCAGTTTTTTTTATAGGGATTTAATTTACAAACTTAAGAAGATAAAGGGCAATGTTAATTTCTCCCGGTTATTCGTAAAAAACATCTGTAAATTTAAAAAGAAAGGTTACCAACATGATATTTTACAGCGCTCTGCATGCCTGGTGATTAACCATTCTACAGTTGATCATTATGCTTACCTCCTTGGTTGCACGACGGTGGCAGGGGTTTAAGAGTTTATGAAGGTTTATGGGGTAATCTTTTCTTAAAAGAACCTAGAAGCTCGATTTGTCCCTGTCATCGTGTTCTTGCTGATTTTACTCCAGGAGCTCTGGTCTCGGTAAAATCATCGAGTAACCGCCCTTTGGCTTTGCAATGCTTTTAGATTATTATGTTCAATATGTTTGTGTGCTTTTGCATGCAACATTGTTGAGCCGATAAGTGGGTTGGAGTGGTTTCACCAAGACAACTTGTATTTGTTTTGTGATATGAGAACCTGTTGGGGCAAGTTTGAGGTTGGTGCACCCTAGAACCTGGTTTAAATCCCCAGTGGCAATTTGATTTGCAACTGACTGTTCCAAGGCGGTAACCCCTCGGGTTCTCATTTTTGTTAATTGTTAGTGGTGTCCCTTTTGAAACTGATCATTTTATTAACCATGCTCTCTCCCTCTATTCTTCTTGACTGTTTGGGGAGGCTGTTTTTTCTGAATGTGGCGATTCCTGATATGCATATTTCACCTTTTTGTGATTACTAATGTTATGTTTAATTTATATTACATGTTTATAATATTTGTTGCTTGTATAACATACATGTTATTTTTTAATATACATTAGATAAAAGATAGCTATCCCCTTACGGGTTTGCTAAATTCGTTTCGAGCAAAACTCTGTATAATAGGTGATGACAACATTGCAAATATATGCACGCAATCTTTTTTAATACATCATTTTAGACTATTGTTAAGGTACAGTCAAATCTCGCTATAAAGACCACCCAGTGGAAACCTAAAAGTGTCTTGGAAGGCAGGTGGTCGTGTACATTGAACTTATTTTTTCTTAAATGTAAATAGGGCAGATGGAGTGTGGTCTCTTTCCACAGGTGACTTTTGTTTTCAGGCGGTCGTTATCACAGGTAACAACTATGCATGTAATCAATCGCCATAAGGAAAACATTGTGTATAAATGTCATGAATGTTGTTGTTGCTTTTTTTCTCGTTGTTGTTGTTGTTATCCATTTAAAGTGTGATATTATCTGGAATTCCGAACCTTATGTGCTTATATATATATATATTCATGTTTATATATACCAACTTTAGTTTGTGGTATCAGCTAAGTATTTTATATGTTAATATGTTGTTAACATTTTGCAACTTTCAACTACAAATGAAGTTCCCACGTAAAACTTAGTCATTTTCCTTTGCTGTGTATTAATCAGTATTTACCATTGTTGTGATCATTGTCATTGTTATAAACATTTCTCTTTTTTAAATCGATACAATTTTTAAGTACTATATACTGAACTAAATACAAACTTAATAACTTGAAAAAAACTTACCGAAAACGCCAACCCACTCAACCAAGCTTGACAATCAAACTCACAAAACGTAAGAATATTCCATTACTATAAATAACTATTCTAAAAAGGGCATCCTTTTCAAAAACGCCAACGCCGATTTAATACTAACTTTGAGATATGAATATTCCACAATTCTTTTTTCTTACAGCACAGGTTTACTGAAAATAATACTCTTAACACTAGTATTAATTTTATAGAAACACTATATAAAATCAAAAGAAAGAATCTTTTTCGTCCTATTCCATAACTTATTAATCCAATTTTAAATAAATGAAATGTCGCGACAAACACATGATAAATTCTTTACCTACTGACTGATTTATTTTCAATTCTTCCGAATTGTATACACTTGTCAAGCCGGTTTTTTGATATTCCCTTATTAGGTTAAATAAAACCGGAAACAAAGCAAACAGTAAATGCGGAGATAGAAGTTGTTTGGAAGGTGTGGTTTGTATTAACAACAACTGTAAGGTTCAAGGTAAGGAGTATTCTGCATTTGATATTTGCTCCAGAGCAATCGGGCTTAAATGCATGAAAAAACATATTTTTCATAACTTTTGGTGTATTATTCAGTTATGTTCGTTTGCTTAAAAGCATAAAGCATTTTAATAGTAACAATAATTTTAAGTAGTGTTAAACATGAAATACAATGAACATTTTTAAATCCATTCTCCAAATATGATGTTGTCCAACAATGTAGTAAATGCATGTATTATTATTATTGAAGTCTTAAAATTATTGTTAAAGAAAACAATGAACACAAACACATTGTTTATTATTATTATCTAGTTGTTTTATTGTAATGAAAGGGTTGAATTTATATAAGGGTTTCTATTGAAACAGAATGCCCGGGATTACCTAGCGTTAATTCAAACGTAAACATGCTTGAGAATATGTTTTCATGTGGCAACAAATTAATTGTCAGATGTCGCGAAGGTTACATATGGAAAACCGGAAATGACGCCATTTCATCCGAATGCCTCGACAACGGGACATGGAGTTCGACTATCAACTGTTCAAAAGGTGACAAACAATTCTTTTAGTACATGTAAACCTTAATCAGATATGGTGGTAATAGAAAAACATTTTTAATAATCTATACACATTTTTTTTTATATTTCATGAATATTTTTAGTGTGTGTAATTCTCAAACATTTAAAACCTGAAATACTGTACATACCTTTAAAAACTTCATATTCCAACCCAGTGACCTTCGTGGCACGTTATTTATATATGGCATTTTCTTTAAAAAAGTAAAATTGTAGCATCTTATTATGTTTCATATTTTGAAGCGTTTACACGAATTCCATGCGGACAAATTAAACTTTAATGATCGGTGTAGTTAAGTGTTTGAATATAATGTGACTAACGAACTGTGATGCTTTTTTAAGTTTGAAAGTGGCAAGAAATTTATTGAAATTTGCTTTACAGGTATGAAAAACTGTAAGGGATTTCTGGATAACGGCGATGGAACAACGGGAATACAAACAATTTTTTCCGGATGGTAACTAATTACATTTTATCGTTACAATATAATACGATACTACACTACTAGTTCAAACTTAGAGAACAATCCGATAAGCACCAATCTTTCTCAACATTATGGATTTGAAACTTAATATTTTGTTTAAAAACCTTGAATGAAATTTAAAGTTTAAAGGAAACTGTATTTAAGTAACGTTGAATGGGATAACATGGCAAATGAATAAAAATGAAAGAAGCCAGATAAAAAAAACTGTCTACAATTGTATAAACGCATATAAACATGCCCATTGTGTTTGTTGTAAAGGAACTGTAAAATTAAGTTTTACCACATACCCAAGTTTGCAAGTGTTAAAATTTAAATGTATCCTTGTTAAGAGGTCAACCCAATCGAAGCGCTGTGTTTCATGGACGTTGATGGTGGCGGTTGGATGGTGATTCAAAAAAGAGAGTCAGCCTCAAACTTCAATAGGGGCTGGCAAGAGTATAGAGACGGATTCGGCGACGAAACAAACTTTTGGATGGGTTTGGAGAATATTCATCGTTTAACAGCACAAGGTTGTAATTATAATCATTTTGCTTAATTGTAACATTTCGTTTTTCCTCGCGGCTCATTTTTTATAATAATCATGATAAGCAAAATGATATAAAAAAAACAACAAATGAATAATTATTTTATATATTATATAAGTTGAGGTGCAAGAATAAACACCGAATAGATTAAAACAAAATAGTAAAAAGATTTAAGACAGTACCGTTTTGTTACAAGAGCAATCATAAATAGCTATACATGTATACAGTCAAACATGTTTGAAGAAACTACATAAGGAAGTCAAAAAATATTGTTGTGTAAAACAGGTGGTTGTAACAGACAGGTAGAAATAATAACAAAATAGCAATTCGGTACATTTTGAAGATGGGTGTTTTAGGCAGGCGATTGTCAAGGCAGGTTCAACTGTAATTTATTAAACGATGTCTAAGAACACGGGTGCGCTCAACCGTAACCGCTGGTGAAGAGAGAAAACTGTTCTGCAAAGTTCCGTTGACGGTACTGTCAACTTTGTTTTCATCAGAAATAGTGGTCATATTTTTATTAGAATTACTTAACGATGTGTTGGTAAATGGTCTCATATTATACCAGGTGCAGATAAGTCCAACAAGCATCGAAAGAAATGCTTGAAATTATTAAAAATAAAGATTAGACAAAGCTGAGAACCAACCTTTCCTAATCAAAATAAACGTTGACTGTACCGTCACCGCAACTTTGAACAACAATTTTCTCGCTTCACCATCGGTAACGGTTATGCGCGATTCCCCGCCCCCTATTGTTCTTCCATATAAATATATTACTCAAAATTTGAAAAAGGCCACATTTGTATTATGTAATTATACCCCCGCTTCGAAGAAGAGGGGGTATACTGTTTTACCTTTGTCCGTCCGTCCGTGTGTCCGTCCGTCCGTTACAAAATTTCCGTTAAAGTTTTCTCAGCAACTATAACATGCAGCGGCCTGATACTTTGCATATTGCTTCATCCTATAGTCCCATGTGTTGTAAAGCGATTTTATGCTCCTTGCTAGACTATTGCTCATCTACTTCCTGTTGTCGCATTTTTTTTTAGATTTTGTCACTATATAAGTGCATTACATCAACCAAAGGGCATTTTAATTTCCGTCGCTGTTTTCTAAGCAACTATAACATTCAGCAGCCTGATATTTTGCATAATGCTTTATCCTATAGTCCCATATGGTGAAAAGCAATTTTAAGCTTCTTCCTCATCTACTTCCTGTTTACCGAATACTTACATTTTTACATATAATTGACATACTTGCACAATTTCCGTTGAAGTTTTCTAAGCAACTACAACATGTAGCTGCCTGATATTTTGTGTAATGCTTTATCCTATAGTCCCTTATGGTGTAAAGCGATTTTATGCTTTTAGCTCTTCTAATTCCTGTTTACCAAATACTTAGATTTTGTCACATAGATGACAAACATGCACAATTTCCGTCGCAGTTGTCTAAGCAACTACAACATGCAGGAGTCTGGTATTTTGCATAATGCTTTATCCTATTGTCCCATATGGTGTAAAGCGATTTTGTGCTCCTTGCTCATGTACTTCCTGTTTACCGAATACTTAGATTATAACACATAGGTGACCAATATGCACAATTTCCGTTGCAGTTTTTCTAAGCAACTATAACATGCAGCAGCCTGATGTTTTGCAAATTGTTTTATCCTATAGTCCCATAAGGTGTATAGCAATTTTATGCTCATTGCTCATCTACTTCCTGTATACTGAATACTTAGATTTTAACACATAGATGACAAACATGCACAATTTCCGTCGCAGTTTTCTAAGCAACTTTAACATGCAGCAGACTGATGTTTTGCATATTGCTTTATCCTATAGTCCCATATGGTATACTGTTTTACCCTTGTCCGTCCGTCCGTGCGTGTGTGTCCGTCCGTCCGTTACAACATTTCCTACGCAATTTTCTCAGCAACTATAACATGCAGCAGCCTGATACTTTGCATATTGCTTCATCGTATAGTCCCATGTGGTGTAAAGCGATTGTTTGCTCCTTGCTCATCCTCTTCCTGTTTGTCGCATTTTTTTTAGATTTTGTTACTATATAAGTGCATTACATCAATCAAAGGGCATTTTTATTTCCGTCGCTGTTTTCTAAGCAATTATAACATTCAGCAGCCTGATATTTTACATAATGCTTTATTATATATTTCCATTTGGTGAAAAGCAATTTTAAGCTCCTTGCTCATCTGCTTCCTGTTTACCGAATACATTTTTACACATAATTGACATAATTGCACAATTTCCGTTGAAGTTTTCTAAGCAACTATAACATGCAGCAGCCTGATGTTTTGCATATTGTTTTATCCTATAGTCCCATTAGGTGTATAGCGATTTTTATGCTCATTGCTCATCTACTTCCTGTTTACTGAATACTTAGATTTTTACACATAGATGACAAACATGCACAATTTCCGTCGCAGTTTTCTAAGCAACTATAACATGCAGCAGCCTGATGCTTTGCATATTGCTTTATCCTATAGTCCCATATGGTGTAAAGCGATTTTATGCTCCTACATCTTCTATTTCCTGTTTTCTGAGTACTTAGATTTTTATTACAAATAGATGACAAACATGTACAGTTTCTTTCGCAGTTTTCTAAGCAACTATAAAATACAGCAGCCTGATGCTTTGCATATTGCTTTTACCTATAGTCCCATAGGGTGTATAGCGATTTTATGCTCCTTGCTCATCTACTTCCTGTTTAACGACTATTTTTAGGTTTTGTTACTATACAGGTGCGCTACACAATCCAAAGGGTATCTTTATCACTATTTAGGTGCATTACATAAACCAAAGGGCATCTTTATTGAAAAATGCAAATTACATTTTGAAAGTCATATTTCTCACAGCGGCGGTATCGCTAGTGAGCTTTAGCTCACAGATTTTCTTGTTACTGTGTTGGTTAACATTTAAAACAGCTTATGATACATTAAGTATTTTGTGCGTTGTTTATTTGATAAAACCGACGAATAAGTCATCTGAGTTGAATTATTGAACATAACCATGTGAGCGTAAAATATTTAGAGACTATAACAGTGGCCGTTAATAAATTTTGAGTAGTGTATTTTAACAAAATATGTTTTTGTTGTCACTTCAGGTAACTACGAATTGCGAATAGATATGACAAGACAAAACCTTGATCGTGCCGCAGTTAAATATTCTGTACGTACCTACACATAACCAAATTGAATGTTCTAACTACACCGATCATATTATTTTAATTTCTCTTGGGAGTTTACTCTTACTCTTCCAACTTGAAAAAATGATAACTTAAAGGTAATTTTTTTTGAATTCTTTTCATGACAAAAAAAAAAACAACATTAAAATCCATACATACATTTGGAATCTACTGGCATTGAATTAAGGTAGGTGTAAAAACAAGTCAGAAAATCTTCGCTGCTGCGTGGGGAGGCTGTATTTTGTGAGTGTGGCGATTCCGGATATGCATATTTCACTTTTTTCAGTAGCGTGAATATTTTCAGTTAACGAAATTGCGTGTCTCTTTATTGACATATAAATGCATTTTATGTATCATAAAATAATTTATGTGACAAACTACCTAACATTGTTAGATAGACTATGGCACTATCAGTACGATACCTACCGGGAGGTGCTAGTTTTTAGCCAAAATAGCGTTACTGACCTACTTTAGTAAAAAGGAAAACAATTTTTACATTTGAAGAATTTTCGTTTATTCGCTGCAATTTTTGTGTCTTTATTGAATTTTACAACTGTCATCGTTCGGAGGAAAGCTAGTGTAGGTGGTTATTTTTCTTTTATTTATATATTCTTTGCATGTGTTTGAAACTGGATTGAAAACAAAGAACAAAGGAAGGAACGTAAAAGAACAAAGGAAATGTAGACATTTTCCCGCCAGTACAGATTTCTCTTATTCATCAATATGCCTTGGAAAATTCAAGTTTATGGACATTCATTTGTAAAACATTTAAAGAACTTCATCGGGGAAAGTCCAGACATCGATTATACATTCAATTTAGATCCCACGAGTTTCATGTGCCAATTTACGGGATTCTCAGGTGCATCCTGTGAACAGCTACGTTCTACAACGTGTATTGAATATATTGAAGATTTTCAACCAAATGTTGTGTGCATTTTAATTGGTACATGCGATTTATACAATGAGAAGATATCCCCGGACCTTTTCTGTTCCCAACTCTTAGATCTTGTTGACCACCTACACTACAAACTTAATGTGCAGCACATCATAGTTTATCAAATCCTCCATCGGATACCGGCAAGCATACCGACACGATATCCAGTCAATTTTGAGTGGTTTAACAGTCGTGTGGACACTACCAACCACTTGTTGAACACTTCACTAACATCCAGGGCATTTACAACCTTTTGGAAATTGAAGGGTTTCTGGAACCTACAGTGTAAACAGGCTGTTTTTGCACCAGACGGTACACACCTGTCGGCATTGGGGAACCGCAAGTTATTCAATAACATTCGTGCAGCCATTGTCCACACCACCAGAGTTTTACAGTCAGTTACGTACTTTTAAAACATTTTTAGTTTCGAATCTCAAGAATATTACTAATTATTTACTGCCTTTTCAGGTTGCATTTCAATAATTTTCTTGCAACTTAAAGTATATTATGCCTCTCTTGAGTAATCAATATGTCGCATATACAGTTACATTCTAGCATACCAGTTAATCTTAGAGGCCTGATATCGGTCCAGATATTTCACAGCGGCACATCACAGCAGATCTATTGTTCTTTAAAATCAATTTATAACTGTGTCAGTACACTATTGTTCTTTAAAAATCAATTTATAACTATGTCAGTACAGCTCTTTCTTTTTCATATTGTGGGTATTCTGTAAGCATTTGAAGAAAACCCGATATTTTTACACTTTAAAGGCATACAATAATTTTATCAACCTAATTTAATATCGTTTCAGCTTTCATTCATTTCAGTCATTATAAAGTTTGAATGGCATTTTATTTAACCTGCTGAAAATGTTGTAAAACATTTCATTTCTTTTCTACACAACACAGGACTGTTTTTTCTGGGTGACCCGAGATATTTTTCCAAACACCACAGGTGTTTGATGTTTTTAGGTCATTTTCCAAACACCACAGGTGTTTGATGATATTATATTTTTCCAAGCACAACAAGTGTTTGATGACCTCTTCTTTGTTCCAAACACTCATGTGTTTGATGATCTGTAATATTTTTCCAAACACAACAGGTGTTTGATGATCTGAAATAATTTTCCAAACACAGCAGTTGTTTGATGTTCTTTTATAACTTTCCAAACACCAAGAGTGTTTGATGTTCTCTTATAATTTCCAAATACCACAGGTGTTTGATGCTATGAAATATTTTTCCACACCTATTTGGTGCAGGTTGGAATTAATTTTTCTCAAACACCACAGATGTGTGATGTTTGGAGATATATATAAAAATTGAAAGGTTTTCGATGAATGTTATCATTTTTCTGATGTTTATTTCATTTCTTTTCCATTTCAAATAATAATCTACTAAACTGTGATTTCTTGTATGTTTAGCCTTAAGTTTTATCTATCATTGCCACAGTCTCCTTGGGATTATGCATTAACAAACAACTTTAAATTATTTCGAATAACTTATCAAATAAAATTAATTATTTTGTGCATTTCCTGACTAAATTAAGTATATTACTCAATTTGTTTTCTAGATGCATATCAACATTGAATTAACAGCTTGTCTGCTCAGGGCACTCCGCTTTCTTATTATGTTACACATGGTAAATGGTAATTTATTTGCAATGAATACATGATATTTCCATGTTTTTCTTTTCTTATGCAATATAGAAATAATCCTCTTATGACATTTCAGATGAAGAGGAAACGAGGTCAGCCAGCCGAAAATGTCCCATCGAAGGACAATACTGCTAAAAAGAAATCGGCAGTTTCAGCTCGAAAACGTGTACAAAAACAACTTGGTGCATATCAGACTGAAACTTCAGAAAATCCAATTCCACAAATACCTCAACCAGGCAGTTCAGGCGAACAGGAACGTGGGCGTACTATAAACAGAAAGTCCCGTCATCCTAAAAAACACAGATCGAAGGCACCAGTCAGGAACCACCTTTCAAATATACAATCGGGAGACATTCCCCTTGCCTCCAGCAGTGAATCAGACGCTGACAGTGAGATAGCAGATGGCGTTAGTACAGATTCAGAGATAGACAATGTTTCTGTTTCCAGCAAATATGCAGACAGTTTGTCTCACGCAGAGGCTCATTTGAGCAATATAACAGGTAATGATGGATACAGCACTTCATTCGTTCACCCTATATCGTCTCAAATATCTCAGCAGATCCCTTCAAAAATTAAGAAACAAATATGGTCAAATAAGTTCATCGATTTTGCAGTCCTCCTCCCGAACACTACTATCCCAACTTCAACCACGCAATTCACTCTACAGTTAGACAGCCAATCAAACATAAACATCACCCCCATCACCAAAACCAAAAAAATACACAGCATTGAGCAATGGACCACAGCTTTCATGCGATTCGTGGCCATTTATTCCGAACGGTTTCCATTAGAAACACCATCCCTTATGAAGTATGGGGAGATAGTGCGCGACCTTGCTCAAAGACGCCAAGGCAACTCCTGGCAAATTTATGATACACAATTTCGAATGCTTAGGTCCACTTCTCCTTTTCCCTGGCATACTATGCATTATGAGTTTTGGCTCATGGCATGCTCTGGAAACAATAACAGTTCCAGTTCCAACAATCAGCGTTCCTTTAGGCCCAACAACCAGTCCTTTCCTGGCCAAGGTCAACAACATTCCGGTCAGCGAAAACGTCATACACAAAAACGCCAGCGATTCTGGCCAAACACTTGTTGGATATACAACCAACGAGGTGAATGTCGAAACGACCCTTGCCCACATCCCCATGTGTGTGGGTACTGCAAAGGAAACCACACCGCAGGCCGATGTTCATTTCAATACAAAGAGCAAGCTGCTCAAAGCCTCTTGGGACAATCCAACAACTCACCTAACCCCTCCCGCCAACCACACAAACCAGCCACAACTTCACAAAGATAACTCTCCCTTACCTTCCCCAATCAGAATTGGCCCACTATCGTCATTATTACAAGGTTTTCATGATTTCTTGTATATTGTTAATGGTTTTACAAATGGCTTCAAATTGGGTTATTTAGGCAACAGATCCGCTTCACAATGTGATAATTTAAAATCATGTTTAAAGCATCCAGACATAGTCCAAAACAAATTAACAAAAGAGATAACCTTGAACAGAATTGCTGGCCCATTCACTCAACCCCCATTTCCATCTCTCAAACTAAGCCCCATAGGTCTTGTTGAAAAGAAAACTCCAGGCCAGTACCGTCTGATTCATCATTTAAGCTACCCGGAAGCCCACTCGGTAAATGATTACATTGACCCTCAAATGTCATCTGTGTCTTATGCTTCCTTTGATGACGCAGTTGATATGTTACTCCAGCTTGGCCCTGGTACACTCATGTGCAAAACTGACATAGCTGATGCATACAGACTTATTCCTATTGACCCCTCGGATTATGAATTATTGGGTTTCTCCATTGTCAAAGACGGAGATCGTTTTTATTATTACGATCGCTGCCTGCCAATGGGATGTTCGTCCAGTTGTGCAATTTTTGAACGTTTTAGTACGGGTCTTGAATGGATTGCTAAGTACAAACTTGGTATTCCTTTTATCATCCACATTTTAGATGATTTTCTCATTATGTCTCCTAGTCATTCCTCATCTTGTCAGGCACAGTTAGACAAGTTTTTGTCAATGTGTTCAACAGTTGGGGTGCCTATAAAACAAGAAAAAACTGAGTCTCCAAGGACAACTATAACATTTATGGGTCTTGAGCTTGACTCCATTCATATGCAGGCAAGATTGCCCAGGGACAAACTTTTAAATCTACGCTTATTATTAGATACTCACAGCAGGTGTAGAAAGATAACCCTTAAACAACTCCAAAAATTGTTAGGACTTCTCAATTTCTGCTGCAATGTAATTGTTCCGGGTCGCCCCTTTCTCCGTCGATTAACAGATTTAACAAAACGGGTTTCCCATCCTAATCACAGGATAACTTTGAACAGAGAAAGCAGAAGAGACATTCAGGCCTGGCAGTTATTTGCCAGGCATTTCAATGGAAAAAACTTACTGTTAATGAAACGATGGGTCACTGATACCCAACTCCACCTATTCACCGATGCTTCCGGTGCAAATGGTTTTGGGGCAGTTTTTCAGACACATTGGTTTTATGGCCCTTGGTCTGAAAAGTTCCTCCGAAGAAACATCACTTTCAAAGAATTATTCCCTATTGTGTTAGCCACAGAAATATGGGGTTCAGAACTGAAAAACAAATGCTTGGTACTTCACTCTGATAATCAAGCTGTGGTGCACATCTTGAATAAACAGACAAGTAAAGACTCACACATCATGTGCTTGGTCCGACGCTTTGTTCTAAATTGTATGAAACACAACATTCTGGTTAAGTCTGAACATATTCAGGGCAAATTGAATGTTTTACCCGATTTACTCTCCCGTTTACAGATCAAGGAGTTCAAAGCAAAGGCTCGAACAATGGATGTGGAACCCACAGACATTCAACACATTCTGGCAGACATTTCCTCGATGAAGGAGTAATACAATTACTCAACTCCTCCCTAGCGCCTGCTACTAGACAGTCGTACAGACGCGCCTATGACCAATTAGTTTATTTCAACAGATGCTATTATTCAAACCAGCCGTTGCTTCCCATGTCAAAAACAAGATTAGCCCATTTTGTGGTTTTTCAATATTACCAGCATTACAGTTACGCCACTATTCGCTCCAGGCTTTCAGGCATCAGTTACTTCCACAAAATCATGGGTTACTCTAATCCAGTTGAGAGTTTTCTGGTCAATAAACTGCTATATTCCATCCGCCTAAAAAGACATCAAACAGACAAGCGCCTGCCTATTACCATTCCAATCCTTGGTTCATTACTTACAATCAGTCGTAATGTTCTCCATTCGATCTATGAACAAGTTTTATTTAGAGCTGTTTTCACTTCAGCATTTTTTGGTTTGTTTAGAGTGGGCGAATTATCATTAACTGAAACAGGCAAAGGGAATGTGATTCGGCCCAAATCAGTAAAGTTCATCACAGAAGATCACTCTGAAAAAGCCATTATTCACTTAATACGATATAAACACCATGCTGGTAACCCAGCTACAATTGTTCTTCACAAAGAAAAACCCAAGGCAATTTGTCCAGTACGAGCTCTGAAAAAATTCCATGCTCTCAGGCCTTTAGGGGCAAGTCAGTATTTTTGCCATGCAAATGGCAGTCCGTTATTAAGCATTACAGTACGGAAACTGTTACGCTGCTGCATATCAGAATTAGGCTTAAACCCTTCCAAATACACGCCACACTCTTTTCGAATAGGGGGTGCTACTCTTGCTTTCACCACACACAGCACTCCATTACAAATTCAAAAAATGGGTCGTTGGAAATCCAATGCATACAAGTCTTACATACGTCCATGACAATTTCGTTGGCATTACTATTACCTGCTTGTGTATTTCAGCAATTTTTCTCACTGGCTTAGGCAGGAGAAAAAATTCATTTACATGATAACAGCTGACTAACACTACTATGATTCCAAGAATATATATATATCAGTAGCATGTCCTTAATTAAGTTAACCAGTGCTGTATCTGTCATGTTCCTTATAAAGTTCTCACTGTCTGAGGCGGGAGAACAAGTCAAAGGCATGTCATTGTACATACATTTTAATTAAATTGTCATGTTGCTGTGTATCTTATTTTCAGCTTACCTCGTATTTCATGTAAATATACCTTAATGCTTTTATTTACCACTTTGTTTATGTTAATAAATAGTCATTGAAAGTCATCTATACAAAGACGGTTTGGCCACAGGGCGAATCAACTTTATATGTCAGTATCAGGGTGTATCTTTTTCAGACTTACTTAAAAGAAATTTTCACAGATTTTCAATGCAACATGGTACATGAATAACTTTTTGGCTGTGTCTTACAAACTTGTGTTCCGGTTATACTTATGATCAGGGTATAGACGATACCGGTTGCATGTAGATTTTTGTTTTCATTCAATTATTCCTCTGTCTGGCTTAGGCGGCTTAGGAAATTTATTACAACCTGTATATATTTTGGTGGAACATAAGACTTTTAAACCATGTATCTGCTGTTTTTGTTACTATTTCATGCCTTCCACCAGTAGCTCACACTTGTCTGGCCGGGTTGGAATGCTGTGTACATTCCAACTGTGGCGCTTTTTCTTTAGGCCAGATATGTTAAAATGATTTTTATGTGGAATCATGTTTTCTAGTCAGTTATGGCTTTACAAATAAAAGCCCTTATTTCAATTCACTACAGTGTCCGTGTTTTACATTTTCCCATACTAGCTGCGTGTGAGCTTCTGCTGGGAGTTAAGGATAACATAAATGCATTTTATGTATCATAAAATAATTTATGTGACAAACTACCTAACATTGTTAGATAGACTATGGCACTATCAGTACGATACCTACCGGGAGGTGCTAGTTTTTAGCCAAAATAGCGTTACTGACCTACTTTAGTAAAAAGGAAAACAATTTTTACATTTGAACCACCACCGCCCCTGCCTCCAGTGCCTGCCTTGATTATGTTTGTGTACATCAAGTTTTTCTAATTGTCAACGGTTCTTATAGAACTTTGTTAACTGTAATATTCTTTCTTGTCGAATTTGGATCAGACTCTTTATTTTAGGTCAGATGTGTTATAATGTTTTGATTGATATTATGTTTTTGTGCCATTTGTTTTTGATATATTATGTTTTTTATCATTTGGAGCGCCTTTTCTTTCTTCACAATTCCTTAAAATAATGTTGTTTATGTGGTATAATGTTTTTCTAGTCAGCAAAAGGCGGCGCTTTTTCTTTAGGCCAGATATGTTAAAATGATTTTTATGTGGAATCATGTTTTCTAGTCAGTTATGGCTTTACAAATAAAAGCCCTTATTTCAATTCACTACAGTGTCCGTGTTTTACATTTTCCCATACTAGCTGCGTGTGAGCTTCTGCTGGGAGTTAAGGATAACATAAATATTTAAGTAATTTGAACAATTCTATTCGATTGTGTAGTGTTGTGGTTGGTAAGCAGTTAGTTAGAAGATGTTCAGCATTTAACAAATTTTGATATATCCTCCTTACAAAAGCAACGGTCAATGTTGTTACTTATTGTTTTTCCCCCATCGCAATTGAATGACCTTGGTTTTCTAAAGCATGAAAGGATTTTAAATTATGGAGATATGGCACGAAATGAAATGTGTACATGTACGACAATTCAATGCGGAGAAATTAAATATTACTATCGGTGTAGTTAGAACATTGTTAACGTGTACATGTCTAATATGCATAACTCATTATTTCATATTTCTTTATTCCGAAAATACTTCAACAGTGTTTGTCAAAGCACGGAGGGTTTTGTTCGTCTTTCATACAAACATGTGTACAAATTTCTTTTAACAACATCAATATCAGTGGTACATGTATTTATTAAAAGTGTCTTCACACCATTGTTACACTAGGTTGTCATGGGATGCGTGGAAATGTAAAATGTGTCTTCAGTTTAACTTAATGAAAGTTTAGTTATTGTTAATCGTATATCTGAGAAAAAATGCAGAATATCTGTGCTTGAAATACGTACATTTCACATGTTTCTTAACTTTACAAAAACGTGACTTAGATAACCATTTTGACTGTGTTTAGATAATTTCGCCTTAAAAGCAACGCATACTAAGCTGTGTTGTCTGCCCAATTTTAAACTTAACACAAATGTATACTTATCTGTGTTGCCTGCCCAATTTTAAACTTAAAAGCAATGCATACTAAGCTGTGTTGCCTGCCCAATTTAAACTTAAAAGCAATGCATACTAAGCTGTGTTGCCTGCTAATATTAAACTTAAAACTAATGCATACTAAGCTGGGTTGTCTGCCCAATTTTAAACTTAAAACAAATGCATGCTAAGGTGTGTCGTCTGCCCACTTTTAAACTTAAAATAAATGTATACTTAGCTGTGTTGTCCGCCCAGTTATTTTGATACATGTATCATTACAAGTATTTTGGAGAAAAATTTTCCCACGATGTGCACAACATTTATAAATCTTGTATTATCTTTTCGATGGACAAAGGTTTACGTACCTAGATGTGTCGGTTAAACGAATGAATACTGTTTTGTCCCTTTTTGAAAGTGAAACTAACATCAGTAAGCAGAAAGGTTTTTATCTGGTTTTAAATGGGCATTCTTTTAAACGGATAATTAATTCACTACAATATATTTAAACTAAATTAAAACACACTTTCGAACGCTGCAGCCTCCACACTTCCATGAAATAGTAAAGAATAGTAAATGTTTTACTACATTTGAAATGAAGGTATCACAATAATTAACTTAAAAGAAAAGGCCCGTAGTTGGAACGATGTGGCATTTTCCAGCTTGAACAATACCGATGAGTATACCGCTTTTGCAAAACATATCCCTCAATATATAAAGGATGCCGGAATGCCTTAATGTTTGTGAATTATAAACAATCTTAACGAACCCTAAACAACACCATAATAAGACATTAAAGACATTACATTTTAGTATGTATGTCAATTACTTCAAAACATATATTGACCAATCCAACACACAAGTACAACTTATTAGGATAAGTAGACAGTCACGTGATACTCTGTTAATATAACCAAGAATGATCTTATTGCAGCTACGGGCGAATTAAATATGTTTTCTATCGATCAACAATGTTCTACAATGTATTCTCAACACTACAATATTGAATGTGTAAAACGTTTTGAGGCTACATGATTCTCGTGTTACTGAACGTAATATTTTTTTTTAAATAGAAACACATAACCTATGGATCATATTGATGTAGTGAATCTAAACTTTTACCTTCATTGCAGAGCTTCAGTGTCGGCAATGAGTCGGATGGGTTCAGACTGTCAGTCAGCGGTTATAGCTTCGATCCTTCTCTCATTGATCCGGGAGAATCATTTATTGTAAAGCACAATGGCATGAAATTTTCAATATTCGACAACGATAACGACCTTCAGCTCGAACACTGTGCTGTAAAATACCAGGTATGCAATTAGAACTAATAGTTCACTCAACGATTTTTTCTTATATTTGATATTTTATATGAAAATAATTCATTAACTTTTATTAATTTTATTGATTAAACTCTGTCTCATGATTTCCTTCTATTTTTAAGTTAAACTATATGAGTCCAACCCAGCAAGCAAAAGTATATGGGTCCTATATGGGCCCCATATGGGTTCCCATGTGGGCCCCACATGGGCTGCCCATATGGGCCCCATTTGGGTTTTGCAACCGGGATTAATATGGGTCCCATATGGGCAGCCCATTTAGGACCCATATGGGCTACATGTGGGTCCCATATGGGCTACATGTTGGTCCTATATGGGACCCATATGGGCTATATCAGGGCTATATGTGGGTTGTACGTGGGCTATATGTGGGTTGTATTTGGGCTATATGTAGGCTGTATCTGGGCTATATGCGGGAAACGCATTGGCTTTTAACTGTACTTGGATCCTTCATCTCCTGGCATGTGTAAATTGGAGGGTTCAAGTCTGCTGTTTCAAATGCATTTGTGAAAATAAGGCGTAACAATTTACCTAACAATGGTGAACCACGTAACAAAGGCAAACAACTAAATAAAGTTTGATCACTTTTAATTTTATGTTCAAAAGATACCTTTCAGCAATGATACAAAAGATGCAAATAAATCATGTAAATGTATGTAAACATATGTAGCAAATATGAATCAGTAAAAAAAAATAAACTAATTCATATACAAGTAATAACAATTATTTATGCACATGAACATGCAATTGGTTAATAACTGTACAACAAACTTGAAAAAATAGTAACACTGAAGATATGATCGAGTGACTAGTATCACTTAACATACTTTTAGTCGTTGCAAAATGGACATCAAATACAAAATAAAGATAAATGTACAGT
Source organism: Corbicula japonica (assembly GCA_038501625.1). Taxonomy (NCBI): domain Eukaryota; kingdom Metazoa; phylum Mollusca; class Bivalvia; order Venerida; family Cyrenidae; genus Corbicula; species Corbicula japonica. The sequence goes on along the minus strand of JAZAYU010000573.1, from coordinate 137,851 downwards.
CGCTTAAAAAATCATAAAATTGTGGTCTGAATATATTTATAATATGCAGAATAAAAAGTTTGGCACATAATTGACTGGATGTAATATTAAATTGATATATAATATCAAAAAGTTTGTCACATAGTTGACTGGATGTAATATTAAATTGATATATAATATCAAAAAGTTTGGCGTATAGTTGACTGGATGTAATATTAAACTGATACAATGTATATAATAACAAAATGTTTGGCACATAGTTGACTGGATGTAATATAAAATTCATATATAGTAGCAACCACAGCTGATTTTTTCTTATCAATTAATACTAATCAAACCCCTCTCATATTGTGCATCTTTTAATCTGCTGCACAGAACACTTTAAATTTTGAAGATATCTCTAGTAGAAGCAAAGTTATGAATATTTAAAGGTCTCAAATTTTGGTCGTTTCGTGGAATTTTTCATGAAAAATTATATAAGAATACGCATGAAATTCATGGCACCGAAAAACGAGTGAAATTCAGTAAAATCCCTGTAACTTTTTTAATATTAAAGATAAGTGCATGAAATTTTCAACTATACAGTAAAATTCTATGCTGAATCCATTGCTGCAATTAGTTTTGTTATATATTTGCAACCTATGAAGTTATTGCAATTAGAAATGAAGAGGTTGTAGAATTTTTTTTCTAGATATTTTTGAATTTCCGACCACTGCAAGTAGTACAACAACACACACAATTATAATTTTAAAGAAATAATGTATTTTATTGAAGATAGATTTTATTCTGTATTGTAAGATCTTCTTTTAACAATTTATTTTCAGTCTTTACAGTTTGCAGTTGCTCAACAAGCTTCGTTAAAGAACGAACATTGGCCTCCGACTTCCTTAAAGTTTATCTGCTGCTCAGACCTTTTCATCTTGTTGATTTACATTTCTCACAGCATACATGTAGTGGCCAACTTAACTTTCTAGCAACTTTAATTCAGCCTTTGGTGACTTATTTTCATTTAACAGTTTATTTTATTGCTTTTACGTTTTGCGGAGTTAATACATATATACATTAAACATTTTCTTTTCAGAATTCCAACTTTTATCATTGTCAGTCATTGTCACAAACTGTAGTGTTTTTTGTTGTTGTTTAATTTGGGAATTGCATTTGTCAATGTCTGGTTGGTGTATTTCAGTTTCTTGTCTTTAACTTGTCATCAATGGAATCAATTAGTCACTTTAAGACCAAGACCAGATGGTTTGCATGGGATGATTTGCATTTTACTTGTTTGAACTTCAAATCTCTGCTGTAGTAATTCTGCAAATGACGACACACCTTTAACTTTTTTCTTCGCACCAAGATTTTTTCTTAACCGCAAGTAATCGATTTATTTTAATGCGCAATGTTGCATCAATGGACTGTGAAATCTTGGCTGAATAAATTCGACGACCTCAATCGCTTCTCAACTGTTTTCAGATGTGCATAAAGTTCAAATAAAAAATCAGTTTTTATGCAACAGTTTCAAGTGGTTTAATTTTAAATAGGTTATTCAATTTGTCTCTTGAAAACTGTATTTCTTGAAAGAAAGGACCATTGTTATCTTCTTCCATGTTTATTGTAACAATTTGTACCAACAATCATCAGTGCAACCCTGAAAGTTAAAAAAAAATGATGAGTGAACAACTCATAATAAGTACATAATAATATAAGTGGGTGGGGTAATTTACAAAAAGATCGCATATTTTTTTCATTTAGCTTCATTTAAGCAAATAATCGACAGTTATCAACCAGAAATATTAATCCTCAACAGAATATCAACAGTTTTCATGAAAACAAGTAAAAATTTCGCCAAAATCGGTCTTAAAAGTCAGAAATCTTCGAGCAAAAATTACCGAGTAATCAGCATGTGTCCGATATGGAAACAGTCAATTTAAACATAAGAATGCAAATTTAAAAACAAAAATACAACATTTACGTTCAAATATAATAATAACTAACATCTTTAATGTATTATTTTTTGGATAAGGAACTGCAGATTGAAATTCATCGGTAAAATTGATGTCAAAACTTATCGGGTCAGGTTTCCAATATGGCGGACGCCGACTCGGCAAGCGAGTCGCTCGTTTTTGCCTACATGACCTATTTCATCGGCTGATGCTGAGTACTAAATAATAACCAAAATTGATGTCCAGTATATCATTTTAAAGAGGAAAGCTTAAACTTTTTTATGGTATATGACTTTTACCTGTCAGCCGCTTGGATGATGCAAAAACTGAGCTAGACTTTGGGCTCCCATAACTTCTCTGTTTGTTAACGTACGGAAAAAAGTCAACATACGGGTTGTAGAGAATTCATTTTTCTGATTGGTTAAATTAATTTTATGAATATTCAAAGCAATTAAATAACAAGCAAACGGTATGGCGCGAGACCTATGCAGCAGTTTATGTGCACTCGGACGCTATTGGAAATTCACCGGAAATTTCTATTGTGTATTGCATTTAAACTCTGATTAAAGGAAAATTATATAAATCACAAATATATAATTTACATCAATGGAAAGATAATTTTATCCTCTTTTATTATATGTAATTTGTAAAAATATCAGTTAAACTGTTTTAAAGATATGAATTAAAAACCAACACCAGGTATTGATTTTTACCAATATTCTTATAGTGGAAGCCTTATCAGCTGTGGTTGCTATATATAGTAACAAAAAGTTTGATGCATAGTTGACTGGATGTAATATTAAATTGATATATTATCACAAAAATGTCTGCTATATATTATTTACTTGTTGCTGTCATTAATCAAGTACAGAGAAAATATCATCAGTAGCTTAAACATCCTACATTGTATGTAAATGATCCTCAATCCAAAGCAATCATACAATGGTTATTATTTTACTCAATTACACTTAACATTCATAAGGGTCTTTTTTGTCATGTTGTTTTTGAAATAGCAAAGGCATCAGATACATTCATATTTTGTAACAAAAAGTAAAAATAAAGGAATTGTATGAATCTCTGAATGTACCTTATGTATAACCTAGACATGTAACAAACATAAAAAACATGAATAAAACAAAGTTATTGTAGTTAACACTGACTAGCAGACAAATAAATCAACTGCTCTATGAAACTTGTCCTATATTTTGAGGCAAATGAAACGCTGAAAATAGCCCGAGATCAAACAATTTACACAATACTAAATAGCTGCTTCTATATATATTTAGTGTTTACCCTAGTTTTTCAACCAATCACAATGCTTTATTTTTTAAAATATCTCCTTTCTATTTCGTGTAGAAACAGTCTATAGAAACTATTGTTATAGAACAAACTTTGGGGAAAACTAGCGTAAACACTAAGTCAGTTAGAGTCCAAATAGAGAAATCTACATGAAATAGACACGCCAGTCGGTCGCTACCGCTCCCTCTTTGCCGTGTCTATTTCATGTAGATTTCTCTATTTGGACTCTTACTAATACATAAACAGTCTAAATAGAACATTATACAGTGGGTATTTTCCTTCTATCATTTCTAAGCATGCATTCAAAAGTAGTAAAACACATTAACATAGAATCATATAAAGTTTTTATGTTCTTAAAATGTACTTGGTGACAATTTTAACACTTATAAAGCATACAAAGATTGGCTTTGAAGGATAAATTAAAACCTTAACCTTGGTAAAACATACAGTGCACCCTTTAAGGTAGAGCAACTGTAATGCTTTCCCGCGCTTTTTTCTCGAATGTCGGGAATACTCGGTGAACTGTCACTAACAGTCGACAATAATCGATGTTGCTTCGGCTACTCTCGGCTCTGACGAGTAGCGTCGGAAGTCACCGAAAGCGAGCCGATGTTTGATGACGTCGCAAATTTTTGCGCGGGAAAGCATTACAGTTGCTCTACCTTAAATCATAAATAATGATGTTCTAGTTTATTTTAAAGTCAATGAAAAAAGATTTCCTAAATAAAAAAATAACAAAAACTAATACTAGGGATTAAACGATGATCGATTATAATAAAAAATTGATTGTTTCTAGGATCGATTTTCGATAATCGATTACGAAATTTAATAATCGATCATCAGTTTGCGGTTCATTAAGCAGCTCACAAGGGAGATTACTGTATCAGAACAAAAACAGTTTTTGCTATATAGAAAACTTTAAGCTTTGGAATATGTTCTCTCACTAAGTGTTTCAAGAAAAAAGACTCCTGTACCTGCAGCCTACACCCTATGCTCATATCAGATACGGTTACAAATTGCAATACATGCTAACTCATTCCAGAAAATACACTGAAATCCTTTTGTAAATAATACCCTTTTGTAGAATTACAAGGTATATTTATTATGCAGTCTAAAACATTTGGCACATATTTCACTAGATGTTTAAATTAATCCAAATCGTTATTTTAACCATTCTTGTTTTGCCCATCTCGCGACTTCCGGCCACCATCCTGGACCCGAGACTCAGACAGCCACTTGGTAATACTAAGTTCCAAATCCTTTCGACTACTTGACCGCGTTGCTGCATTCATATGTTGACACCCTGCATATATATAAAAATAAGTAAACATACAGTCACATTTTATGTATATAATTACATACAAATACAGATTTTTCTAAGGAATTCCCTTGGCACAATATATAGTCTGCTTAGAACAAAAAATTTTGTTAAAAGATTGTTGCATTTCCTTTTTTTGACAATTTTTAATAGTCTTACTGCGAGATAAACAGCTTAAGTTTTTCACCCATGCTGAACTAATTACATGGGTGCTATACTACAAAAAGACAGAGTTTCAAATTTAAAAACTGATAAAAAGTGACCAATAGTATTTTGCTACGAGAGGATCATACTTTTCAAACAGATTAGAGAACCAACACACGTATACTAGTCTAACCTGCTGATAAAATTTAGACTACCCTAACATTAGAATAACTTCTAGAACAGTCCTAGATTTATATTACAAAATCAACGAATGAAACAATGGTTTCCAGAGTTTCAATACTTACGATAGAGAACATTGGTCACTGTCAAGCTCAAGCGCAAGTCTTCATACTTCTTTTTCACCTTCGCTCCCTTGAAATTGTAAAGCCGAGCAACATTGGTTGCCAGAACTGCTCTGAGGCAACGGAATACTGTTTCGTGGACATTTCTTCCACCAAACTCTGAGTCTGACGGGTATTTCACCTGCAAGATTAAATATAGTAATTAAAACACATGAAATAAATGAAATCAATGGTTATTTTTTATCAAGACATTTGTATGTATTGAATATTACAAAAAATGCTGCATAAAATAATTTTCAAGCACCAAAGTTTCAATTATGCGCACAGTAATTACTAAGTTTGAAGTTGGCAACTTTTTCATGCAAACAATAAACTCGCGAAAACATATGACAATCCAGAAATTAATTTAAGATTTCAAAAGTAACGTCGAAATAAAATAACTTTATGTTAAGTATGGATACCATATTATTGTTTCTTTTGATAATTACTCACCCAAAAACTTATTTATGCCGAAATTGTTGATATTTGTCAATTGTTTAATAACGAATATCACTCGCTCAACTATCTCTTTCTTTCAGAAGTACCGCGAGACTGTTTTCCGAAAATTTTATTTATGTGATATTTTTTAATAAATGACAAAAAACTGCATCAATTCTTTACTACATGTTTTAATCTAAGTCCGGAATACAAATATAAAAAAAATACGAAAAAATAAGAAACTATTTTATTCAGAAATCACGATCGTGAAGTTCCGTATCCAGTCGGCCTTTTTCGGACGCTGTGTGGTATATGGGCCCCATCTGGGTCCCGTATGGGCAGTTAGCCCAGATACAGCCCATATGGGGCCCATTTGGGCTTGCGTGCTGGGAATAAACATGTATAACGATATGGCACTAAGTATCTATCAATTTAAGGTACAATCTAGTAAACTGAAAGCAACTGAACACGAACTATTCAAGGCTCGGAAAAATTGAGCCTGTATGAACGTAAGATAAATTATAATGGAAATGCAGATAACAGTGCAGGCTGTCAAGCCCAGGTTCGACCGCAACTCATGATCTACAAAAGTAGACAGTGTACATTTTATCCGAGATTAACGTGCTGGTGAAATGGCGATGAACACGGAACCTTCGGTGCCGTATTCCGATAAATACCATTCCATGGAAGGAAGCGTAAGAATCTAAGGATTAGATATTATCTTTATTTTGGTTTTTGACAGAATATGAGACAGAGTATCAATCTAGGTGGTTACCCGAACCACAGGCGAGGGAACTGCGGCGATCGGACCACCAATATATCCTCATTTACGCTTCCTACAAAATAAAAAATCGTTTCAAAGCAAAACGAGAATTAGAAAACATTAGCCAGATCTGTTGTTACTTTGCATATTTTATTTTTGACACGGCACTTTTGGCCGCTAAAAACCTCAAACTTGCACATAAAAATTATGTCTTCGTGGCTTTACCTGTGTAACGGCATTAAAACATGTCCAATGGCATTTTGGTTTTACATTTTGTTTCTTTGGAAGTTTTGAATAAAATTATTATTTTCAACTTTAAAATAGACACATTTATTCTCTGTTACAATTTTAAAATGCCATTAAAACACATCATTAGGAGACTTAGATATGGACATTAGATCTGTCATTTAAAAGAACATGACCTACGACAACAAAGTAGGGAAACACATGAATTTTCGGTCGATTTGCCAACAGCAAAATATCAATTATATTCAAAATATGTGTTTAAAGTAAAATAAAAATGATGTGAATAAAAACTTATAATTGTTTAAATGAAATATGTGAAAAGAGAACTTTGAAATCCACCGAACACGTCAAATATGAAAACATTGCAGGCTCAGTTTGAATGAGCTTATTTATGGGAAGTAGTAGAAATGCATATTATTGACCAGGCCGCCTAGCCCCGGGTTGAGCGCAACTCAACATTTACCCTAATAAACAGTCCAATTTTGATCCATCCCAAACGATGGTATGGCAGTGAACATGGAACCTTTAATGAGGTATTTTCAGATTAATACTATAATTCGATGTTCAGCGGCGTATGGTCAGCAGATAAAAGAATGGGTTTGCCCTTAAGACCACGAAGGCTTATTAATATTATTCTGTTTTCAGGCTGGGTGGTGGTATGAGTCCTGTCATTCAGCACACTTAAATGGTGTATACGGCAGCGCAAGCTATAGCTTATGAATAAACTGGAAATTGTGGACCGGGTATTACGAGTCGCTTACCTATACGCGGATGATGATTCGCCTGATTTGAACTTCACTATATACACGTATCTCTGTAAAAAATATCAACTATCATTTTAATATAAATGTATTGACGTAAACCATAAATTTATTTCAAACGGATCTAGGCAAATTAATGCATAAAATGAATTAATAGCAGATATTTAACTATATGATGACTATTGTCAGATACTATATGAAAACACTTTTTAACTGTCAAAATGATGAAGAAGTAAATGGACGTGGCTTTTCTTGATATGCAAATTCACAGTTTTATGAAATACTTGACGGTGCAGGCAAACACAAGCCAGCAGCAGAAAAAATGCACACCGTGATTATAAACAAACCTAGCATTTACATTTTACAATTATGTCAACAAGCCGATCGCAGTACACATAGAAGTTCGCTTGGACCTAGAACCAGTACATCACTTGAACGCTTTTGGCAACGACGTTACATGTAGTAATCTCGGATAACTTAGGCGTTGGATGTTCATATTGTCAAACAAAGGATTTGGGTATATCTGAGTTCTGGCAATTAGTCTGAATGTTTGAGAATAAATTAACCATGGAAGTACAGTACACCGACAGGTAACGCCGATCACGCAACCGATGTAGCTAGGTGGTACGTCCACAAAAATGATGACCCTGATATATTGATCGTCATTATGTGATTATATAGTGATAACACTAATGACCTTTTTGCACGGGGATCTTATTTTTACTTTCAGTGATACACTGTATTCTTCTTCAACATGTCTATATTTAAGAATTAAGAATTATATGCAGTCAATCTATAGAAACCTGTTATGTTTGTGTATTTGAAAATTCACTGTTTATTGCTTTCTTGATCATTAAAAATACCACATAGTATTTCCGGGTTTAAATTCTCAAGCTGCATCGATCTTGTCTTCTACATATTGATTTCGATATCACGACAGATAAGTGGACGAACAGAAAGATAGTTTACTTTTTTGTATCTAAATATATTGGCTAGCTTTATGTAATTATTTAAATCTAATGATAAATTCCTCGGAGAATACAAATACAAACCAAATACCCTTAGGCACGCCTAGTAAATACTGCTTCCTATACCAAACCGTGATGATAGGAAACATAGGTATCTTAAATTCAGTGCTGGGGTCATCGATACAATTTAAGGACAAAATTTTGAGCATAATCGTTTTAGTTATATTTTCAAGAAAACATTTTCTTTACAAAATAGAAGAATGTCATTTAAAGTATGTACATGTATGAATAAACCTCATGCTCGATGCATTTTAACCATAGATTTAAAATTGGCTTGTCTAGATCTTTTATATAATGCAAAAGAAACATGCACGTATAAGTACTGTTGATCAAAATATTAGAATTATTTTACTTCTGAAGTTGCTGCTGGACATTAAAATGATGAACTTCAACATAAAATACATAAAGTCAAACCTTGGTCTCTGAAAGAAAGAGTTGGTATAACGGTTGTATTAACAGCCATTTTAAGGTAAAGGTTAAGGTATGGGTTTATAGTCTAGTATATTATCGAACATAATCACCCAAATTTCACATTTACCCCCTGATCACTGGATATAATTCATATGCTAACAGACGGAGACGAAGGCATCCATGGAACAATGACTTATATTCATCACAGGTACCCATTTATGGGCTTATATTCCTCACAGGTACCCATTTATGGGCGAAGAGAAGCAATACGATTTATTTTCTTGCTCAAGGAAATAAACTGACGGACCGAGGCTAAAACTCGGGTCCCCACGATCCCTAAGCGGGAGCTCTTCCACTGGACTACTGCTGTCTACGGGAAAAAGAAAAGAACTGGAGGGATTGGCAAGATGCAGGCAGCATCGACGAGGTGTTGGAGCCTGAGCCATATTTTATATCGTGGATTTTTTTCTACTAAATCAGCTCTTATTGTACGAATGTACGTGTAAGCAATCGATAAAGTTCGACATACAAAAGAGTTATTACCATAATTAATTAGGTAAAACAAGTCTGAAAAACATGTTCCTAGTAATAAATAAATGATATGGATAACATAAATTTCTTGATGTGTTTTTATAATTGTTAAGATTATTGAGAAGCCAGTTTGAAATTATCCGGTGGAAAAAATGGCATCGAGCATGAGGTTTAATCAATGAAATATAGTTGTACATGTAGTTGCCTTACAGAGGCTAATAAATGAAACTCACAAATATATTTTTTGATAATTAAGGTACATTAGAATTCATGTTTAAATGAAATAATTGAGGAATCGGTACATGTAATTATCATTCTTGTTGTCAAATAAAAGTCTATTTGAGATATCAAAATCAAGTATAAAAAAAGCAAAATTAATTTTCAGGTTAAAGTCATAAGAAAGTGGCATAACTCAAACAAATGTACATGTAACAGATAAAACTTTGTAAACTTGTAATAAATACTGAACAAAAATGAAAACTTACCAGTTTTTAAATTCAAATCTTTTGTTCAGTGATGCTATATTTAATTTTTCATTTAATTTGTGGTATTCGTACATATCTGGACATTTGATAAAGCGTGAAGATGTTGTTATGTTTTCACAGGGCTCGACGTTATCTCCCTTTTTCTAAATCATGGTGAGATCGATAATTTTTAACATAAAAGTCTCAAACAGATAATTTGACTGTCAAATTTAAATGTTTATGGCATGTACAGAAGGAAAAACACAATCCTTAAAGCCCACTGAAACAAAGAAATAAGATACAGTTACTTAAATATCCGATTTTGGAAATTACCTCCCTTTTAATAAAATACAGAACAAAATCCAACGCTTAATTTTCCACAACCACATTATTCTTTATCTTGTTTCTTTTTAAAAAAACCGATAGATACTGGACCGACAACTACCAAGATAAACATATTGGTGATCGAATCCCTTCAGATACATGCATTTACTGGCATCATTAATGCAATAGGAATTTTCCATGTAATTTTTGTCAAGTTTTCATTTTGGCTCAGTATAGATAACATATATCAATAAGTGTTCAAAAGAATAAATATCAACGTTATAAGCAACCGTAAGATTCAGATTTAAGTTAATAATATTTGAAAGGGAGTTAAAACTAAAACTGAAACAATGTCAGAGGTTATCATTATTGTTGTCAGGAAAATCTTTGTTCATGCAGATAATATATTCAATTTGATACCGCTAGCATGAACACTTTCCCCGTCCGAAGCGACATTTTATATGAATTATTAAGATTAAAGCAATTTGATAAGTGGCATAAATAGTAGGATAGATAGCTTCTTTCATTAAAGATGATATTTTCTATTGTGCCAATAGGTCCTGCACGTTCCTACTTACAAGAAACACTATGTTTCAGGTTTAAATTATTTGAAAATGGCTAACTTAAAATAGCCAAACATGTCACTTTTCAAGTTATCATCCTTATAGTCACATATTGATTTGTTCAATGACATTTTTCAAGAATAAATAAAAAAAGGACAAATGCTTGAAATGTTATAGGATCATAACTTAAAAGTATAAAAGAAGTTATCTTTCTTTGTCACAGACGAATTCGTTGCGTTTGATATATGATATGTATTAGAGTAGTAGGCCAAGTACTTCTAAAGTTATAAGAAACATTAAGTTCCATATAATAGTCATTTGAAAGAGGTGTATCTCAGAAATAGCGAAACAGTATTTATCATTCTTGTTGTCACGGATGCATTTGTTCATGCAGATGATGTTTTCAAAGTATTTAGTTAATAGGAAAATTCTTTTTGAGGAATTCAATTTAAGCAACATAATGATTATTTTCATATTAAATCTATTTGAAACTGGCATAACTCCGAAATAAGTCAAACGACCGTTTTCATTTATGTTATTACAAACGGTTTTGTTCATGTTAAAAGATGAAAATGGAACTTTGAAAGCCACAGAACACGACAAATATGAAAATATTGCAGACCCGGTCACAGTGAGCCTGTAAATGAGTCTGTAAATGGGCAGTAGTGGAACGCTTCAATAAATCGTTTTTACATGTGGTTGCTAGATTTAAAAGGTTTTGTACTGGATTAAGTTTCCATTAACTATCGATACATGCATATAATTATAGAGGACACCCGAAGATTTTTTTCCAGTTAGTTTTAGGCTTGAACGGAAAACTAAGTTTGTCTTCTGTCGACAATCATTAAATTACGTTCTAAAGATCGCTACATAATGTCTGTTTTGACAACTAATCATGGCAAATGACGAGTACTTGAGTATGCCTCACTTCAACATCTTTAAAATAAAAAAGACTAGCACATATATACGTTACAGTAATAATCGTTTCATACAGTTTAAACTAATTGTTTAACATTCCCACTAGATACCTCATAACCCCACTAGATGTTTCTCTGGAAAAAAACAGCAACTAACCGAAATACGTTTAATTATTTTCTCTAGGCATAATAAATGGAAAGGTGTAAATTTTTCAATACTCAATTGGTCACACCGTTCAACCCGATAAGATGAATGCCGTGGGTAAGACGACGGCAGTTGCTTGTGTACATGAACGTTTTTCGGCGAAACTGAGTATTGGCCTGATTTTTACATTTTCCGGCTATATCTTAGCAGACAAAAATATACATATTGATTCCCTGTTTGTTAAGGACTCTACTGACGAAATCTTGACGCACACATGATATTATTTACAGAGAAATTGCAGAAAAAGTGTGCAATTTTTTGACAAAATATGTCATTTGACGAATCGGTCGCAAATATCCTTTTTAATTACCAAATCTGAAATATTTGAAATATACCATGATAAAGTTCAATTATTTCCCTGTAATTATTTGAAACCACAGCTTCCAATTCGCTTTCTCTAGAAAGATATTTACTTTTAAACTTGGTACGTCGTAGTGATTTTGGTAATGACAACGGCCGTTAACACTAAAATATTGGTACAGTTGAATGCAGTTTCGTCAGTGGATTGGATAACGTTAACGGCCGTCAAGTGAACTTATTTGCAACGTCGCTGTTGTCTGCTTTATGCATAAAGTGTATCAGACTCTAGTGTTAACAAATCTAGGCTACTCCTTGTTGTGTATAAATCAAGATAATTATTGAAAAGTATGTTTACCTAAAGAAAAACATTTATAACAAAACACCTGATTTCCAGGTTGAATAATATTACCTAACGTTTTGTTGTTGATGCAATTTTAGAATTGTAATAATTTTAAGTATTCAATTATTTCGTACACTTGTCAAAAGAGAAGTACAAGCGTCTGTACTCATTCAAATGAAAAACAATATAATATTTTATCTAACTTTGTACAAATTCTTATATTATTTACTATATATACTTTACGAACTTGAAATTTAATGCACTTGCACAGCCGCCTGCAGACGAGAAAAAATGTTGCACCGCATATTATTTCAGCTCGAACTTTATCTGGGGACGAACCATACCGTGTACGTAATATTATAGTTTTAAAATTCGGAAATAAATGTTATTATTCTTTATTTTCATTTGGTAGCCATTACTCTTTATGAATATTCGAAGCGCAGGCGGTCTTGATTTACTTCTGATTTATAAATAAAATTATATAGACAACGAAAGTAAGTAAAATTCAACTCAGAATGAAGTATTTGAAGTTCTTTTGCTTCATATTTGTAACAGACGAAAAACAACTATTCTTATGCGACTAAGTTTTGTCGTCGGACCGTTCCAAGGCGGTAACCCCTCGGGTTCTCACTTTCGTTAATTGTTTGTGGCGTCCATATTGAAATTGATTATTGTAATACCATGTTCTCTTTTCGTCTCTGCTGTTTGGCTGTATGGGGAAGCTTGTCTGCTGGATGTGGCCATCCCTGATATGCATATTTCACTGTTTTATATATCATTGTCGTCACCTTTGCTTCGCTGACAATACGGCTAAGACGTCATGGTCATATCTCTAGAATATAGTTTAAATACAAGGAATCGTAATCTCTGTCAGATCAAACTCAATTTGTAAAACAGTATTTTAAAAACTTTCATAAATATGTCATTTTCAACAGCTGTTTAAGGAAAAAATATACAACAAAATTGGCAATGTGCGCGTTAAAAAAACATCGGTCAAATCACGATGCAATAAAAACATTTAACTATGTTCTCGGGTCCAGTGTTAATCATTGTAGAGACAAAGCTAATTTTCGCTTGACGGCCGTTTACGTTATCCAATCCACTGACGAAACTGCATTCAACTGTACCAATATTTTAGTGTAAACGGCCGTTGTCGTTACCAAAATCTCCACGACGTACCAAGTTTAAAAGTAAATATCTTTCTAGAGAAAGCGAATTGGAAGCTGTGGTTTCAAATAATTACAGGGAAATAATTGAACTTTATCATGGTATATTTCAAATATTCGGATTTGTTAACGAAAAAGAATATTTGCGACCGATTCGTCAAATGAAATATTTTGTCAAAAAATTGCACACTTTTTCTGAAATTTCTTTGTAAATAATATCCTGTGTGCGTCAAGATTTCGTCAGTAGAGTCCTTAACAAACAGGGAATCAATATGTATATGTTTGTCTGCTTAGATATTGCCGGAAAATGTAAAAATCAGGCCAATACTCAGTTTCGCCGAAAAACGTTCATGTACACAAGCAACTGCCGTCGTCTTACCCACGGCATTCATCTTATCGTGTTGAACGGTGTGTTGGTTGAAAAACTAGGTCTAAAGCCAGATTATTCAGCTAACGCCGAAAACAACAACAACAAAGTAACAAACCAAGCAAAAGTAAACTGTTGAAATGTAATACTTTGATGTAATCAGAACAACAAAAACGAAAGATATTTTTTACTAAAGATAAACGTCAATTACCCGTGTAACGGCATAGTCTTGGTGCACTTAATACTTGGATATTCAATATAAAATTATTTACGTTTGAAATTGTTACGCTTTGTGAAAGTCTATATGGAGTATGTAGCCAGTCTATGTAGAATGAGCAAAGTTAATAATTTTCCCGCTTTTATTTTGTTTCGCGTGTTGGTTTCTTGCGAATGTGTATTATATTCCGACTTTTCGGTATCTAGAATCACTCGAGGCTAGTATTTGACAGCGAATACATTATGATTGCTTTTCCACCCGCCAACCCAGCTGTTTTTGTCATCGATGTATTTGACATTAAGTAAGTGGAATTTTATTTTCATTCGTGAGTACTGGTTTATCTATGCATATAATATCATGAATTTAGAATAAATTTCGACCTTGTTCTCAATTGTACACAGTATATTTAAGGTCTGACGTATATTTTAATCGTGGAAGTCGAATAGAACTACGTGAACATAAACATGAGTTGTTTGTGTCAATACCTTTAATTTGTAAAATACCTGTGACATATTCAATGTGAAGATATGATATTATCAAAGTGTTAAAAGAACATTTGTTACATGTAGATGTTTTATTAGTTGTCACCGGATATACGATTTATATAGATTGAAATGCTGACAAATACTATAGCCGATCTATGTCTTGTGTTGTTTTTTTTAAGTTTTAGTGTAGTTTTAATGGAATTAGTGAATAACTGTTTTACGCACGATAATAAGTGTGCAAAAATTATTATTTGTAACTACATGTACATGATGTATACGTAGTTTAAACTGAATAACCCGTATCTGTCATGGCAGTATACACCATACAAAGTAAATGTATTAATCAATAAAATGACAAAAGGCTCATTATGTATCGCCATTCTTCACTCGTCAATTTTCGTTTATTTAATATATGCTGTAACCTCGATATATAGTGGCTCTGTTAAAATTAAGAAGAATTTTCATTCGAACGTTAAAAAAGATTCTGTGTTTATAATAAACTTAACAATATTATCCAAAGATGTATTATTCAGAATCACAGGAGCTGTCTGAATTAGATGAAAAAAAGGTGAAATATGCATATCAGGAATCGCCACATTCAGAAAAAAAGCGAAGATTTTACAGGAAGTGGAAAGTGCTTTGACGAAATCACATTTGTTTTTGACGATGGCAAAAAGCTGTATGTGTCGCAAAACTTTTTACATTACGCTTCTCCCGTGTTACAAGCTATGTTTGAAAACGACTGGAAGGAAAACGAATCAAAGACTGTGAAGCTTCCAGGCAAAAATTACGATGATTTTCTGGAGTTTCTACTTTGCCTGCATCCAAATAAACAGACGCCAGTTACCAGTAAGTATTCATTTTGATTTCAAAGGTAAAGAAAGATTATTTTAAATGGGTAATTTAAAATGATATGTTTAAATTATTTTCCTAACAAATAAACATTAACTTCATATACATATTTTGGTAATCGTTTGGACAGTATATATTTATATTGTTAAGATATCAAATTCAGAAAATATGCAAGTGGCTAATAAATTCTAGACATTTCTTTCTTTCTCTTATTCTTGCAAAACATAATAAGATTTTATTAAATGCGTATATGTACAAATAAGTTGGTACAGTACTAGTCTAAACGCAATATGCAGTAACATGGCATTGTATGCCTTTAACTGTTTTACAGTTTATGCTATGAAATCGATACTTACATAATTGTATCTCATTTTAAGTTTGTTAGGGTTTATATGTAGAATATTATGGAAGTAAACAACACCACACACGGAATTATTTTTACATGTTTACTAAATGTTTATTATACAACGTTTCGGCATGAACGCCTTCATCAGGTAAAATGTATAAACGGAAGTAACGTCAGACGTTGACGTCAGCGCGCCAAATACAATGACGTTAACTGGCGCTAGAATCAACGTAAACGTCAACGTCTAACGTAAAATGGCGGAAAATAATTTTAAAACAGTGAAAGGGAAATGAAGAAATAAAACGAAAATGTATAGTGTAACCATATGATGCTGGATTAGAAAATACAAAAGAATCCTATAGAATTATTATTAAAAAACTATAAATAGGATACAACAGCAACATGCTTACACTGTATAATGCTACTTAACTTTAAACATTACTAAATTATTTCACTGTTTTAAAGTTCAAATATCGAAGAGCACTTTTGAGTTCAGTCCATCCGGATGCAGCGTTTTTAGCCTGTGAATCCAGAATGTTTCTTTACAAAGACGGTTTACAGTATTTTTCACAATGTCGATTGGCATAAATGAAAAATTTGACAAACTGTGTTTGTTAGAATTAAAGTGTGAAGCGACCAGTGAAGAGAACGCCGGATCAGTAAAATTGTTCACATCAAATCTATGGCTGTTCATACGTTTTGAGACTTGCTGAGAGGTTTGACCAACATATTGCAAGTTGCACTCAGTACACGTAATAAGATAAATAACGTTATCTGATTTACATGTAGTGTTATAACGTAGATTAAATGTTTCCCCTGTATTGTGACTTGTAAACTGAGTACCTTTGTTGATATTTTTACAATGTGAACATCGAGGTCTATTGCAACTATTAGCTCCTTGAATGTTATCTTGCACGTTCAAGTCAGATTTTATTAGGTAGTCGCTTAAGTTTTTAGGACGTTTAAACGCAACTATGGGTGTATAATTTTCGTTAACATCCCGCACACTTTTTTCTTTAGATAATTTGAGAAGATCCCAATATCTATTAATAGTTCTACCGATATTAGGTAACGAAGGATTGTAGAATACTGTGAAAGGAATAACAGACTTTTCATCTTTTTCAACAGATTTTAACGCTTGATCTTGTGACAATGCATTGACTTTATCAAATGCACTTTTAATTACAGAAGAAGGATACCCTCTATCCATGAAATGGTCTCCTAGTATTTTAAGAGACTCGTTAAACTTCGTGTCATCAGACATAATACGACGATATCGTTTTGCTTGGCTGTAAGGAATACTATTTTTGCATTTTTTGGGGTGACACGATGTGTAATCCAAATACTGGTGCATGTTTGTTTCCTTTTCGAACAGTTCTGTGGCAACATCTAATGAGTCGGTTTTAGATATTTTAATATCCAAAAATGATACTGACTGTTTAGATATAGTATAGGTAAATTTAATGTTTTGGTGAAATTTATTTATATTGTCAATAAATGTATTCAAATCCTCTAACGAATGATCCCAGATCATGAAAATATCATCAAGAAATCTGAACCACACTGTAGGCTTTAAATTGATAGAATTAATAAACTCTTCTTCGAATTTACCCATGAATAGTGATGCGTAAGTAGGAGCCATAGGGCTACCCATAGCTGTACCCATTTTTTGCAGATAAAAATCTTTGTCAAATTTAAAATGGTTATTTTCCAGCACCAGTTGAATCAGCCTAGCAATTTCATCGCAACTTAAACGCCCACTATGTTTATTTTTTTCCAAAAAATGTTTGCAAGCATCAATCCCGTCTTTGTGGGGAATATTTGTGTATAATGAAGAAACATCAAGTGTTACCAAATACGAGTTTTGACTTTTAAATTTGCGATGTTTTATCTTATTTATAAAGTCAGTACTATCTTTGACAAATGATGGTAAGTTAAACATGTGTGGCTTAAGAATGTAATCAACATATTTAGAAATGTTTTCAGTTGGAGAATTGCAACCGGATACTATGGGTCTACCTGGATACTTAAGTGGTAAACTATCATCAGACTTTTTATGTATTTTAGGCAGAATGTAGAATAAAGGTGTTCGAATTTCCGTAGGAAATGTGTCAAATTCGTGCATAGCTTCATCTTTTTCGCGCGATAGGTTATTAACACATTCAGATACATTATTTTGTACAGTATCCATAGGGTCTGACTCAAGTTTGGAGTAATAATTTCCGTCATTAAGTTGCCTCAACACTTCTGAAACATAATCGGACCTATTCATTATGACAATTGTACTAGATTTATCAGCTTTCTTAATGACAATATCAGTATTCCTAGCAAGTTTTCTTAAAGAGGAAAGTTCCGCTTTGGAGATGTTACTATACATTTTAGTATTATTCTGTGATTGTATTATCTCCTCAGTTATTGCTTCAATATACAAATCTAAATACAGGTCTCGACCAGCAGAAGGAGTGAAATGTGACTCTTTCTTATTGAAAAAAGGAGGGATGTTATATTGCTGATTAGGTTCTACATAAGTTTCTTCACTGGTTTCTTCTTCCTCTAAAACATTGTTAAAATATTCTTTCAAACGCAGTCTTCTACTAAACTTAAATGCTTCTTCAGCCAACTTTAATTTGTCATGCGATTTAATTTTAGGACAAAACTTCAAACCTTTACCTAACAGAATATAGTCTTCATCACTCAGTTCAATTGCTGATAAGTTCAAAACACTTTTTTTCCCTTTTTGAATTTTGTTGAGTCTGCGTTTGGTTTTCCTCCATGCTGCCTTGCTTGCACACCGAATAAAACGCCGGTTCCGCGGTTTTTTGCTGGAGCCGGAGACGGTTTCATCAACAGTTTGTTGACTGTTTGTGTGAGTGTCGTTACAGTCTGGATCAGTGCTGCGAACTCTCCCCTCGAGACAACCCCGGTCGTCGCGGCCTCCAGGTATGTTTTTTGGTTGTTGGTGCCCGGGGTTACCTCGTTTTTTGAGTATATCTCGGCTGTCTGCGTAGATAAATTAGTCTTTTCTGCAACAGTCTTAGAAGGATCTGTTCTAGTAGTTACCGTATGTTTTAGGACAGTCTGTTTATCCTGTTGTTGCACATTTGTTTTACCTTTATTTGTGCGCCGGTTTTGTCGGTTATAATTACGTTTCTTTGAAACTACAGTCCAGGTTTCAGTTTCTGCTGACGTGACTGGCTCATCTGCGTGCGGTGACTGCGGCGGACTTACGTCGGCATGGCTTGACTTCACAAGCGCCGCCAATTTTTTGTTGTGCTTGGTTTGCAATACGTCTTTCTTACCGTTAATTTTATCAAATAACTCACTGTCTATGCGGCATATTTCGTTTGAAGACAGTTTTTTCGAGAGTGATTTCCGTTTCTCGACGATTTCTTCTTCGAACGCTTCTGCTCTTCGCAAATGGAAGGAACGGATTCGATCACATATTTCTAAACTTGTTTTGTGGAGCAGTTCATTCACTGACCTTTGCAGTTGTTCCCCATCCTTGCCTACACTGACAGTCAGCTTTAGCTGTAAGCCTTTCGGCACCACGTCGCCAACGATGCACCGCTCAATGTATTTTGCGTGCATTACGCTCTTCATCTGTTTTTCCGCCAGGAGTTCCAGGCCTCCGTGTGGATCTGTAGATGCCATGTGTTGTTTAGAAGAAGTAGTAGTAGAATATTATGGAAGTAAACAACACCACACACGGAATTATTTTTACATGTTTACTAAATGTTTATTATACAACGTTTCGGCATGAACGCCTTCATCAGGTAAAATGTATAAACGGAAGTAACGTCAGACGTTGACGTCAGCGCGCCAAATACAATGACGTTAACTGGCGCTAGAATCAACGTAAACGTCACCGTCTAACGTAAAATGGCGGAAAATAATTTTAAAACAGTGAAAGGGAAATGAAGAAATAAAACGAAAATGTATAGTGTAACCATATGATGCTGGATTAGAAAATACAAAAGAATCCTATAGAATTATTATTAAAAAAAACAAACAATATAAACAATAAACAATATATAAACAATATAATAATAAAACAATATATAAACAATATAATAATAAAATTAAACAATATAACTGAGGAGATAATACAATCACAGAATAATACTAAAATGTATAGTAACATCTCCAAAGCGGAACTTTCCTCTTTAAGAAAACTTGCTAGGAATACTGATATTGTCATTAAGAAAGCTGATAAATCTAGTACAATTGTCATAATGAATAGGTCCGATTATGTTTCAGAAGTGTTGAGGCAACTTAATGACGGAAATTATTACTCCAAACTTGAGTCAGACCCTATGGATACTGTACAAAATAATGTATCTGAATGTGTTAATAACCTATCGCGCGAAAAAGATGAAGCTATGCACGAATTTGACACATTTCCTACGGAAATTCGAACACCTTTATTCTACATTCTGCCTAAAATACATAAAAAGTCTGATGATAATTTACCACTTAAGTATCCAGGTAGACCCATAGTATCCGGTTGCAATTCTCCAACTGAAAACATTTCTAAATATGTTGATTACATTCTTAAGCCACACATGTTTAACTTACCATCATTTGTCAAAGATAGTACTGACTTTATAAATAAGATAAAACATCACAAATTTAAAAGTCAAAACTCGTATTTGGTAACACTTGATGTTTCTTCATTATACACAAATATTCCCCACAAAGACGGGATTGATGCTTGCAAACATTTTTTGGAAAAAAATAAACATAGTGGGCGTTTAAGTTGCGATGAAATTGCTAGGCTGATTCAACTGGTGCTGGAAAATAACCATTTTAAATTTGACAAAGATTTTTATCTGCAAAAAATGGGTACAGCTATGGGTAGCCCTATGGCTCCTACTTACGCATCACTATTCATGGGTAAATTCGAAGAAGAGTTTATTAATTCTATCAATTTAAAGCCTACAGTGTGGTTCAGATTTCTTGATGATATTTTCATGATCTGGGATCATTCGTTAGAGGATTTGAATACATTTATTGACAATATAAATAAATTTCACCAAAACATTAAATTTACCTATACTATATCTAAACAGTCAGTATCATTTTTGGATATTAAAATATCTAAAACCGACTCATTAGATGTTGCCACAGAACTGTTCGAAAAGGAAACAAACATGCACCAGTATTTGGATTACACATCGTGTCACCCCAAAAAATGCAAAAATAGTATTCCTTACAGCCAAGCAAAACGATATCGTCGTATTATATCTGATGACACGAAGTTTAACGAGTCTCTTAAAATACTAGGAGACCATTTCATGGATAGAGGGTATCCTTCTTCTGTAATTAAAAGTGCATTTGATAAAGTCAATGCATTGTCACAAGATCAAGCGTTAAAATCTGTTGAAAAAGATGAAAAGTCTGTTATTCCTTTCACAGTATTCTACAATCCTTCGTTACCTAATATCGGTAGAACTATTAATAGATATTGGGATCTTCTCAAATTATCTAAAGAAAAAAGTGTGCGGGATGTTAACGAAAATTATACACCCATAGTTGCGTTTAAACGTCCTAAAAACTTAAGCGACTACCTAATAAAATCTGACTTGAACGTGCAAGATAACATTCAAGGAGCTAATAGTTGCAATAGACCTCGATGTTCACATTGTAAAAATATCAACAAAGGTACTCAGTTTACAAGTCACAATACAGGGGAAACATTTAATCTACGTTATAACACTACATGTAAATCAGATAACGTTATTTATCTTATTACGTGTACTGAGTGCAACTTGCAATATGTTGGTCAAACCTCTCAGCAAGTCTCAAAACGTATGAACAGCCATAGATTTGATGTGAACAATTTTACTGATCCGGCGTTCTCTTCACTGGTCGCTTCACACTTTAATTCTAACAAACACAGTTTGTCAAATTTTTCATTTATGCCAATCGACATTGTGAAAAATACTGTAAACCGTCTTTGTAAAGAAACATTCTGGATTCACAGGCTAAAAACGCTGCATCCGGATGGACTGAACTCAAAAGTGCTCTTCGATATTTGAACTTTAAAACAGTGAAATAATTTAGTAATGTTTAAAGTTAAGTAGCATTATACAGTGTAAGCATGTTGCTGTTGTATCCTATTTATAGTTTTTTAATAATAATTCTATAGGATTCTTTTGTATTTTCTAATCCAGCATCATATGGTTACACTATACATTTTCGTTTTATTTCTTCATTTCCCTTTCACTGTTTTAAAATTATTTTCCGCCATTTTACGTTAGACGTTGACGTTTACGTTGATTCTAGCGCCAGTTAACGTCATTGTATTTGGCGCGCTGACGTCAACGTCTGACGTTACTTCCGTTTATACATTTTACCTGATGAAGGCGTTCATGCCGAAACGTTGTATAATAAACATTTAGTAAACATGTAAAAATAATTCCGTGTGTGGTGTTGTTTACTTCCATAAAATTTCACAGCAAGTATCCAAATACTGGTAATTCACCTGAGTGGTGTCAACAGAATTTTGAAAATGTACTGACAGATTTAATTCACAAACTATTTTCTTTCTTTTAGAAGATTATGCTCATAAGACTTTAGTGTGAAATTCAATAAAAAAATCTACACTATAAGAAAAGTTAATTTAAACATTTATATCACTGAGAATTTGTTGTTAAATGTACAAATTTCTATAACAGCTTCATATGTTTTATCTATTCAAACTGGGAATCAAGCAATAAACACATTTGTAAATCTGCTATTGCAATGTTCATTGTATTTCTCCCAACAATATAGAGTGTTTGAAAGGGCTATTTTTAATGAAACAACAGTTACTGCCATTTTTTTAAGTCTAGATAATTATTACATTAATGCATCTTAGTTTTTTTTAAATATGGCCCTATACAGGAATTTATGAACAGTGTTTTTTTCACTTTTGGGGGAAGGGGGTCAAAGCCCTTTGGAGGGGGAAAATTGCGACGCGAACAAAGGAAAGGGGGAATATTTGGAACATACTTGCAGCCTGTCAAACACAACAAAACTGATTTTTTGATTCAAAGAAAGTCAGTGATCTAGTTATAATTGAGTACGAAGTTTAATAATCAATCATTGGTTTGCTGTTCTTTAAGAGGATCACAAGGGAGATCACTGTATCAGAGCAAAAACAGTGTTGGATGTAATTATGACAGTGTTGTTTTGTTTTAAATAAGCTTTTGATTATTCTCCCACTAAGTTATTGAAGAAAAAGACTCCTGTACCTGCAGCCTAAACCTTATGCTCATATCAAATACGGTTACAAATAACATTAGAAGTGTGGTTTCCGTAAGTGCTTATTCATACCAAAAAATACACCGATATCTTTTTATGATTAAACTGTAGTTCTATATAGGGCCCTCATCTCACGATGGTAGGGACCAAATCTTGACCCCATTCCCCTCCCCATTAATTTTTTTCCCTATTTCTAAAACAATATAATATCAAATTATGAGTATTTTTGTTGGTAGAATATTAATAAAGAATTATTATAAATAAATTTAACATTCATTTTCATTAAAGCAATATGTGTAGATTGTACAATGTTATTGTAAATGCTTCGATTATATAATCCACGACTGATAAAAAAGGGTTGTTCAATTATTTCCATTGATCAATTATGATTTTGGACCGTTTAAGAAACCCTAGTTATAAGACCTTTTGGGTTTCAATAAAAGGGGCTATTTCATGACTGTCTACTTATTCATAACCAGTTATACTGTACTAGTGTGATTGGATCAAGATTGATGAAGATTGAGTAAAGGCTTTCCAAGTTAGTGGATAGTGCTTATATGATCAAACTTCAGAAAATAAATGCCATAACTCAAAAGTCCCAGAAACAATTTGGCTGACTATTGAACTTGGACTGGGTATCAATGCCAAAAACTATATGACCAAGTTTGTTGAAGATGACACAAGTACTAAAGATTACGGTACTTAAGTTAAGGAGCAGACAACTTTGGCTTTCCTCTGTTCCTAACATATGTTAACGTAATTAGTAAGATTTTTATTCAGATGAGCACATAAACAGAACCTACTTATTTAATTTTTGTACTGGTTTAATGATAGTCAGACAGACAGTTGTTTTTAAGAACCAGCTTTGTTTTCAGTTTACAAAGATTTCACAATATAAAACCAACATGTTTCAATTTAGATGATATTTAATTACATAGCTGAATAACTGTTATCACAAGCATGTATACAATTTTTATGCAGAGGTGAATAAATGTTGTTTGTAAAGCAAGGGGCCTGGTGGTCTTTAATATGCTGCAATATTGGGTATCATCAGTTTGGAGTGTTGATCTAAATACATGTATCGATATTAAGTAATTAAGTCCATTTCACACTGAGGTTGGTTATTTGGACAAGAAAATTGTTTGTTTCAAAACTAATTATAGCCTGGATAAATAAATATTAAAACTTAAATTTCTGAAATCGAGTATAACTTTTATCAAATTTAACATGGTCGCGAAAATATATGACTTTTGCTTTTTTCCGTGTTTTGTTCCAAAATAAATGAAAAGAACGATTTAAAATAAATAAATCAACCAATTCAGACATATTTTACCATGTTTAACATTTAAAACGATCTTTAAAATTCTTAAAAAATGTTTTCTACAGTTAACCTAGATCCTGGACAACACATCGACAGCAACAATTTGCCAACAAAAGAATTAGAAAATCAAACAGATACAGTACCATTTTATTATTGTTTTCATTCAAAAAAGGTGAAATAAGCATATCAGGAATTGTCACAAACCAGAATGAAATGCAAATTAGCCTACGGTAAAATTTGCAGACGACTTAAGTAGACTGGTCTTAAACCCCACCCACCTGTTCTGATTAGTCAATTGGACATCGATTTGTGTAAACAAAGGCCTTTTAGCTGTAAATTCTTAACGAGGGAAGTAGCCTGGGGCTGCTTTTGAGAGAAGATACATGATGACTTGGATTTTACAATAAACAGGAAGGCATAGCGTTAACTGTTAAAGGCATAGCGGGATAATTTAAGAGTAGCGGAAGTACAGTAGTTGAGATCAAAGCGTAGCGCTCCCGCTACTCTAAAATGGGCTGGGGAGAACCCTGTGTAACATGTAATATTAATACAAGTTGCTTTTTCTTCACTAGAAATTAAAGTGTATTTTCCAGGTGTGCCTGTCACTTCATCACACAAGCTGAAAGTTCTTTAAACAGGCATTCACATCACGGGGCCTTCCTAGTAGCACAAAATCTGGATGGGTTTCAGTTAGTTGTATTCCCTCAACAGTTTATAATGTGCATGCATGTATCTATTGTCAAGTTGTCCCTTCAATTCCAACTGTGCTGCACGCACACTAGTCCCTGTGAGTAAGCCATCCTGGGATTGGGTTTTGAACTGGTTGTAGAAGTTTCATAACCTGTGACAATTGGTGTTTCGAATGCAGTGCCATGTCCAGCTCCCGCAGTGCCATTTCCAGCTCCCCAACTAGCAGGTCCAGCAACCAGCCTGTAAAAGCCAATTTAATAAACTCAATACTATGAAATACTAAGGAAAACGTTAGAAAAATGGTTGTGTAACTTAGATGACCTTTTGGTACGTAATTTGTCATTTGTGAATTCCGTGGCATGTCGCGGAAACTGAAAATACTTTGATATTCTCCATGTTTCATACGTGTATGTGATGTTTAGGCTGCCTTTATTACACAGCATGTAAATTGTAATAATAAAACTAAAGTGTATTACGATACTCACCTCTTTTGAACAATCAATCACATCAGAAGCAATAGATGTAATTTTTTTTTTAATTTTGTAAATTGCGTTCTGTTGACAGCTATGACGTCATAATCGTCTAAACGCTTGTTGTTCCGTTCCAGACGGATACTTGAGCTCACAGTTGTTAACAACCGATACCGACATAATTTCATGCACTGGTATAAATTCAAAAAAAAAAATGCAAAATACAGACATAAGCCGTTTTGACGTACCTAAGATGAATAATGACAAACATAAAATATAGGTATAATGATATCAGGGGTGGATCCAGGATTTCGGAAAGGGGGTTCAACACAGAGACCCATAATTTTTAACAGCGTTAACTTGTAACTGAGCTAGAACATCACTCCGTCGGAAACATACAATAGGGACATAGGCCTATCCATACAAATGAATTTGTAAGAGGCCTAACTAATCTATGGTGTCCGCAGTGGGGGGGGGGGGGGACGCTCCCGTGTAAATTTTGAATTTTATATGCTGAATCCTGCAATTTTTGGCTGTTTACAACTAAATAAATGATTTGCTATGCACTTGCAATTAATTTAAATAGCACTTATATAATTAAAAGCGGACATGTTTATGCTTCAATTTGACACCAACATACTGAATTTTGGTATGAAACTGAATGCACTAGTGTGATTCTCACCGGGTATGTAAGCGTGCGAATATTACGACCCAGAGAAATAAAGTTAAAAGGCAGTTTTTTTACAAAATAGAAAAGATGTTTTTCAACAAAATAAAGGAATAGCTACGCACTTGCAATAAAATGAGCACTTATATTATTCAAAGCGGACATGTGTAAGCTTCATTTTGACATCACCATATCGAATTTTGATACGAAACTGAATAACACTAGTTTAATTGTTACGGGGTATGTAAAGCGTGTGAATATTACGGCCCAGAGAAATAAAGTTTTTAACAAAATAGAAATAGCTACGCACCTGCAATGTAAAAAGTGCATGTATGGTTAATAGAGAGCTTGTTAAAGCTCCATTTTGACACCAACTAATCGATGTTTAACAAAAATCTTAATGCAAGAATGTGATTCTCACGCCGTATAAAACCCCTATGAATATACTATATTTTCCTAGTTTTGGCAGTTTTTCAACAAAATAAATGAATAGCTACGCACTTGCAATATAATGAGCACTTATATTATACAAAGCGGACATGTGTAATCTTCATTTTGACATCAACATATCGAATTATGATACGAAACTAAATGCACTAGTGTGATTCTCACGGGGTATGTAAAGCGTGCGAATATTACGGCCCAGAGAAATAAAGTTATGAGGCAGTTTTTTAACAAAATAGAAAAAGCTTCGCACCTGCAATGTAAAAAGTGCATGTATGGTTAATAGAGGGCTTGTTAAAGCTCCATTTTGACACCAACTTATCGATGTTTAACAAAAAACTTAATGCAACAATGTGATTCTCACGCCGTATAAAACCCCTATGAATATACTATATTTTCCTAGTTTTGGCAGTGTTTCAACAAAATAAAAGAATAGCTACGCACTTGAAATATAATGAGCACTTATATAAAAAGCGGACATGTTTAAGCTTCAATTTGAAATCAACATATCGAATTTTGATACGAAATTGAATAACACTAGTGTGATTCTTACGGGGTAATTATAAAGCGTGCGAATATTACGGCCCAGAGAAAATAATTATAAGGCAGTTTTTAAACAAATAGAAAAAGCTACACACCTGCAATGTAAAAAGTGTATTTTGACATCAACCAATCTATGTTTAACAACAAATTTAATGCAACAGTGTGATTCTCACGCCGTATAAAACCCCTATGAATATACTATATTTTCCTTGTTTTAGCAGTTTTTCAACAAAATAAAAGAATTGCTACGCACTTGTAATATAATGAGCACTTATATTATACAAAGCGGACATGTGTAAGCTTCAATTTGACATCAACATATCGAATTTTGATGCGAAACTAAATGCACTGGTGTGATTCTCACGGGGTATGTAAAGCGTGTGAATATTGCGGCCCAGAGAAATAAAGTTATTAGGCAGTTTTTTAACGAAATAAAAATAGCTACGCACCTGCAATGTAAAAGTGCATGTATGGTTGATAGCGGGCTTGTAAAAGCTTCATTTTGACATCAACCAATCGATGTTTAACACCAAACTTAATGCAACAGTGTGATTCTCACGCCGTATAAAACCCCTATGAATATACATGTACTATGTTTTCCTTGTTTTGGCCGTTTTTTTTCAACTACATAAAAGAATAGCTACGCACTTGCTTTATAATGAGCACTCATATAATAAAAAGCGGACATGTTTAAGCTTCAATTTGAAATCAACATATCGAATTTTGATA
>JAZAYU010000573.1:0-105000 GCA_038501625.1 Corbicula japonica | reverse complement strand
CGCGACACAGATGATCTTTACTAAATGATTTTGTAAGTGACATTGTTCTTCCAACAGAAACAAGTTGTATCTGTTTAAGATTGTTAAGTGCAACTGCTGCATATAGAAAAAAGATTCTCCTGAAAATTTAGATGGTCGATAATTTTAAATTCATCCGTACTCATTCTCTTTAGATCATGATAAGTGTTATCAAATAACATTTATAATGTTTGATTGTCCAATACGCAAGCAGCACTAACCTGGCAATATCTTTCATTCACCATATACTTGCCGGAGTATTTTGCTGTTTATCGCCAATTTTGTATCTGTTTTCGTTTCTTCTCCGGCTTCAAAATTTAACTTTTCTACTTTTACCTCGTCTTTGAACAAAATATTAGGATTTTCTGTCTTTTTCTCGTCGATTTCAATTTTCAAATGTTCTTCCCTCTGCTTTTCTTAATTGCCAGTATAAACTATCCCAATACATTCTGATTCATTTAGTTTCGCTTTTAGTTTATCGTTTGCAACAAAACATAGCATTTTACGGTTTGATCGTCCAGAAAGATCCGTTAACAATTTTTTTAGAGTCTTCAAAATCGACCTTTCCATATTTGACCTTTGTAAATATTTCCGCTTCATTTCCACTGGATATGTTTTCTTCATTCAAAGATACCGTCGTCATTGCTGATGTTAGCTTTCTGATATCATCTTTAAAAGGTTTACTACTATCGATAAGTTTGGAGTTTAATGTTTCTCTTGTTGCTTGCGCATGAGCACGTATCTTATTTATTAGGTCCTCTTCACCATGATTTATTTCTGCCAGAATATTTTCACTCTCGTTTTCGAGACTTGATAGGTTATCTTTCCGTTTGGTTTGCTCCCCTTGAAGCTCACAAAGAACAGCATGTAGCATGCCTTTAACGTCTTTAAACTCCTTTCTTTCTTTAATCCCTTTGACAACATCTGGAAGATAGTCAATTTTAACACATGTCCTGCAATATAAGAAATTAACACACATCTATATGGCACAAGGTAGAAAACCGTTCTTACCAATCAACATTAATGGCGTACAGCTGTTTTACACTGTTTTTGACTTAGACTACTAGAACTTAAAAGAAAGGTTACCAACATGATATTTTACAGCGCTCTGCAGTCCCGGTGATTAACCCATCTACAGTTGATCATTATGGCCATCTCTTTGGTTGCACGACGGTGGCAGGGATTTAAGAGTTTATGAAGGTTTATGGGGAAATCTTTTCTTAAAAGAACCTAGAAGCTGATATCTTCTAACCCTGTCATCGTGTCCTTGCTGATTTTACTCTAGGAGCTTTGGTCTCGGTAAGATCATTGAGTACTCGCCCCTTTGGCTTTGCAATGCTATTAGCTTCTTATGTTTTATATGTTTGTGTGCTTTTTTCAACATTGTTAAGCCGTTGGGTGGGTTGGATTTTTTTTCACCACGACAAGTTGTACTTGTGTGTTGATATATGAACCTGTTGGGGCAAGTGTGAGGTTGGTGCACCCTAGAACCTTGTTAAAACCCCCAGTGGCATTTTGATTTCCCACTGACTATTTCAAGTTGGTAACCTATCGGGTTCTCATTTTTTGGTAATTGTTTGTGGTGTCTTTTTTGAAACTAATTATTTCATTAACCATGCTCTGTCTCTCTTTCTTTTCTTCTTCTGACTGTGTGGAGAGGTTGTTTTTTTTAATGTGGCAATTCCTGATAATATGCATAATTATCTCAACTTTTTGTTAAGTTCAAAATTTTTAGCTTTTAATAATAGAAGCAAAAACTCGTTCAAACTTTATTCATAAAGACACTCTTTTTAAGGTAAGTCCAAGTCAGTCTTGCTAAACGTAACAAAAATCACTCATCTTTTGTAATGAGTACAAAACACGTGCTAGATGTTCAATTTTAATTAGAATAAAATCATATCTGTCTTACAAATTAATATTAATTACCAATATATAAAAAAGAAGCCTGCCGGTCATATCGTTACGTATGCTGTGAGCACACACTATAGAATCGAGAATTTTGTTTGCATCGTTCCTCTACGGCAAGAGTTGATCTAACGTTTCGCTGTTTGTTTGCTTTTCAAGGAGTTATAACAGTGTTCAACGACAACAAGAAAACAAACTCTTTTAAGAGAGTGGTGTCCGTACCAGAAACTTAGAAAACAAGGTTTTCAAGTTTTATCGCTGATATCGAAATTAAATCCAAAATTACAATATTAATTATTGCAATGTACATTTTTTTTCTGATGACATTTCCGGTGTTTAGTGTAGATTTGATTTATAAATTGAAGAAAACAAATCCAGTCATGTCTCAACTTAATTTTTTGTCCTAAAGAATGGCTACCAACAATATATTCTACAGTGGTCTGCATGCTTTGGGTAAAAATCCTGTTTTACAAATATCCTCTTTGTCTACCAGTTTGTTTGCAAGTGGAGGCTTAACTTTATTGAGTGTTTTAGGGAAATCTTAAAAATTGCGTAGAAAGGACGGTGGGAAATGAATCATATCTAACTGCTTCCAAGCGTTTAAAACATCAATATGAGAGTTTGTTTTACAATTTTAAGTGTTTTTTTTTTTTGAGAAAAGTTGTCTCCTAATTAATCTCAACAAATATTTAATGGTACATGTATTATATATTATAACATTTTATGTCATGTATATATCTTCGGTATAAATTTAACAAATGCAACATTTAATTTAAATCTCTTAATAGTACTTCTAAATTTACTTTTTGTTTTAATATTTCGGCCAATTTATAGATGGTTGGTTTCAATATCCCAGCCAATATAAATTTGGATATTGTTCAATCACCCCCAGGGATATACTTCCTGTTTTTTAAATGTTGCCTTTAGCGTTGTCTGTGATATTCAGGATTTATATTCTAAGATCCCCTCTAAAAATTCTATTCTGTTTAGTTCCGCCCATTGTTTTCTCGATTAGGGCAAACCCATTCTTTTATCTGAAGACCATACGCCGCTGAACATGGAATGGTATTGATCCGCCATATGCATACCATCGTTTGGGATGGATCAAAATTGTACTGTATATTGGTGTAAATATTGAGTTGCGCTCAACCCGGAGATAGGCGGCGTGGGCAGTAAAAAGCATTTCCATTATAAACCGAGCCTGCAATATTTTCATATTTGTCGTGATCGAGGGTCTTCTAAGTTCCCTTTTCATTTTTTAGAAAATTTTTCATCTAAATTACTGAACGAAAAAGCAATCAAAAATAATTATTAAGGTCGACTTTGCCATTATCATCAACAGCAGCAGCATAATCATCGTCATTATTTTATTTTTAATTGGTTTACCGAGCCAAAACCATAGTAAATCTTAGTAAAGCATAAATTAACATCACCACGAAAAAAACAACAGTTTAAGCGAATAAATCGAAATGTTCTGTAAAGATTGGGAATCATGACAAGTTAAATCAAGTACAAATTCAATGTATTACAGTATATAAGATTCATATATGTATGTCTTCGCTTGTGTATTTGAAACATACCTTGAATAAGAGAATTTATTATTTCACTTTATGATAATTTGTCTTTAGGTAATTGTAGTGTTAAAGTTTTAGTATAGTCTATTGAGATACGATACCCCATGTATTTGTACTTTGTGGAACTAACAGACCAGGTATGAATAAATATATAACTGTGTTCCGTTGGGGGTCATCATTTTTACCTTCTCGACTTTCTAATTGGAAAGAGCGATACCTTGATAACAAGATGTCAAAACGCGAGATCTTGATACGACAACAAGATTATTCAGTGCATATTAGCTAGAACATGATGCAAAGCAGCAATATCAATTGTGTTTTATCGTGCCGTCATAATATCGCTTCAGTGCATCATATTTTCGTATTTTTCCATCGCGTTATCGTGTCATTACATTGTTATCTCTTTGTTTTCCATCCTTTTATCTATAGGTCGACAAAGATGACAATGACTTATATTGACGATATTATATATTTAACACAAGTAAATGCACAATAATACAGCGCATTACATGACCTCGTGATATCTTTAGTACATATCTTTAAACTTACGATAGATTTTCTGTATCATATGGAAACATATATGGTACACCCTGATGTTTTGATTATATCGACTTCAGGTAAGTCGACTTGTCATGATAACAAAAGAAAATTAACTGTACCGGTTGTCTACGTAACCTAATCATTATGACATAAGTTAGTGCAACAATATTTTAAAATATGTCATGTCGACGTCTGCGATGTCATTTTATCCACATAGTTCTAGTAAGCATGTTAACCATTTCCTTAATATATGCATGTTTACGCATGTGCGACCGTGTAGATCCAGATCAGCCAGCACATCCGTGCCGTCTGATCAGGATCTGCTCTAGTCGCATTTTAGTCAGAAATAACCTAATGAATCAAAAAGCGAACAGTTTAGATCCTGATCAGGCGGCATGGATGTGCCGGCTGATCTGATCTAAACTGTTCGCCCTAGCAATAAAGGTGTGTCTATACAGTAAAGGGTTAACAAAAATCCTTCCTTTTGACCCTAGGTGATCCAGTTTTGGATAAGACAAACTATGGCACCAGGGGCACAATTTGAGCAAAATTGGTTTAAACCCAACCTGTAGTTTCTGACTAATACCGGGGGCAAAATATTGTTCACGGACGGACAGACCACGGACGAATGTTGATAAGCCCACCATCTGAAGGTGGTCTAAAAAGACATGTTCAACTTGTGCATAGATATCATGAATGTGTACTAGTAGACCAATGATTATGAATATCTAATGGAGTATATACGACAGTGCTACAAATAATAATGGCTGAATTGTGAGCTATGGTCATTAAAAATAGGTGGTGCACACGTCTCATCCTGGAAAATATTTTGGTGAAGGTTCAAAGATTCTATCTGTAATAATTATTTGGCAAAGCAGGTCACAAGCCAATTTTCATCATTGTTTGGCTATATCAGGGGCAATAAACGAGTAATTTGCGAATAATAGCCATTTCAAAATAGTAGATTCACACTATCACATCCTGATAAATAATTTGGTGAAGGTTCCATGATTCTATTCATAATAGGTTTTTTGGATATGCAACTTACAAGCAAATTCTCATCATTTAGGCTATTTCAGGGTCAATTACTGAGTAATTAAGAGCAATGACCCTTGCAAAAGAGGAGATGCACCAGTTCACATCCTTTTAACATTTTGGTGAATGTTTATTCATTCTTTCTGTAATAATTATTTGGCTAGACTGGTCAAAAGCTAACAATTGTCAGTTTTGGAATGATTCAGGGGCAATGACTCTTGAATTTATGGGTCTATATGTCGCCTATAGCAAGTCGTAAAGCCGTAAACAATGAGCATAGTCAACATAGCAATTTTTACAAAGTACGTTATTATTTAGTTATGTCGATTTATTTTAAGACGACAAGTCGACTTATGTTATTCAGTAATGACCAGATTAAGACGACAAATCGAGTTCTGTTATTACGTCATGATCCGATTATCATATCATTCTTTATATTTTTTTGATAACTTGGTGCGATCATGTCGTCCGACAAGCACACATCTTCGCATGAAACGAGATCATCAGGGTGTACCATTTACGTTTCCATAGTATCATGTATATAATTACCAGATCATATCAATGTTGTTTTCAGGTACGATTTTTAAAGACCATTAAGATCGATATATATCTTTGTGTAAATCTTGAGTTCCGCTCAACCCGGAAGTACGTGGCGCGGACAACAATACGAATCTTTTGATACCATTGACAGGTTCAATCAAACAAGACGAAGTGTCGCGTCTTAGAACCATTGCACTAACTCAAAAGCAAAGGCCATGGTGAAAATATGTAAAAAAAACACCTTTATTTTTCGGAGCATCACATAGCAACTTATGATGGTACCTCAGCCGAACTGCACTAATGCGACAGCGTGACAAGTCCAAGAACTATGGATGTACCTCTGAAGTCAAGGTCACACTTTAAGTTTAAAATTTGTGTAAATTCTAGTTTCCAAAACATTTAAACATGTATTAGCAACCTCTAAATGTATTTCACCCAATCTTCACATAATGTTCCACTAAGTATTTCGTATTTAGGCCTCTGGTGAAAACCTGAAGATCTTGATCAAAATCGTTGACTGGGGATGCCAGATGTCACCTTTGAAAAGATCATGGCCCGATTCCGGGTTGAGCTTCAAATTTATGAAGTATATGAAACACGTCAATCGAGGTACATGTATAATACCTACATCGAGGTATTTTATTTCGGTATGTGAATGTTTCATACCTGTGTTTAACCGCGATACATGCACTACAGCAAACGAACTCGTGATCTCCACAGTACATGTCCATCAATTTCCCGTGGTGTATCAAACACAGCTCCTTAGGTAGTGCCGTCCTCGACCTGCCCTCTTCATGTTCAGACTTGTCCACAATCTGATGTCTTTGCGAAGACGGAATTCCGTTATGATACTTGAGACATGTTCCACAATAGTACATTTCACAGTCGATACAACATTTCTCCGCCTCCGTGGTTCTTGGATCTTCCAAGCAAGAAGAGCAACATAAATCAAACAGTTCTTCAGAACCTCCGGCGAGCGTTTTAGAAAAATCTTCACCCCGCGGCCATATTGTGGGTTTACAGACAGCTTTATCAATATCCCATTTTATCATTCAAATTTTGAAATAACTTCACAAATGTCTGCACTGGCACATTTATCTTTTTGTGGTCAAGATAACGCCTAGTTCGATCATCAACTATCGTTTCTGTCGTTCGACTATTGTCGCATCGAACTTACTGTAGTAGGCAGATATGGCGTAAACGTTTTTACTACAACTCAACTCACAGTTGCACGCTAGTTGCTTTATTTTTTTAAAGTAAAAACATGCCGACAACACTTTTGCATGTTTTGCGTCATCAATATTTATGTGATTGTAGCAATTTAACTGTTACGAAAAAGTAGCATGAGTATAGTAAACTTTCGCTAATGTGTCAGCACGGTAATCTGACCTTTAATGAAATACATAATACTTTACTATAGTATTCACTAGAGTGCATGTGATCACGAGCATGCGCATACAAACTTCCTGTTTCCTCCAAAACTTAACTTTAGTTGGTGATCGAACTAGATCTTTATCATTTTCAGGCGTTATGTTTATCTAATTATGATCTTCTACTTTGTATACTTCTCTCCCTCATAATTTAATCAAAGACAAGCTAACCAATCTTACTGAAAAAAAAAAAACGTTTTCTAGAGAAAATAAAACCGTTATTGCTTGTTATGAAACTAGAGCATTTTTTACAGATTGTTCTTACGATAAGTAAACTTTATGGACCTGGCAAGACCTTATCCAGCGCCCATATTTCTTTTGGATAATATTTATGTGAGATTTGTTACTTCTATTTATAACAAGTTATGAAAGAGATTTTATTTCTACCGAACATCAAGATGACATTTTTACAACCTATAACGACACCTCGAGGTACCTTCATGAATTGTTGAATATAGATTATATCAATTTTCAATCTCTGGTTAATAAAATTTACCCTAATGTTACTTACAAAAAATATATTATAAAAGAGACGAATTTGATTTTAATATTATAGTAAATTTTCCGTTTTTAGACGGCGATGTTCTTCATGCAACATATTACGGGGTTTATATCTCAAAGCTTGTTTGCTTTTCCGTTTGCAAGTCTTATCGCCGATACCCTGATCTAATTAAAAAATACAGGTGTAGTTTAAAATCACTATTGCAACAAGGTATTTCACAACCAGTTTTTTATAGAGATTTCATTTATTAATTTAAGAAGATAAAAGTAAATGTTAATTTCTCCCGGTTATTTGTAAAATCCATCTGTAAATTTAAAAAAAGGGTTACCAACACGATATTTTACAGCGCTCTGAAGGCCTGGTCATTAACCCATCTACAGTTGATCATTTTGCCTACCTCTTTGGTTGCACGACGGTGGCAGGGGTTTAAGAGTTTATGAAGGATTGTGGGGAAAGTTTTCCTAAAAGAACATAGAAGCTCGATTTATTTCTTTTATCACTGTTATCGTGTTCTTGCTAATGTTACACCAGGAGCTCTGGTCTCGGTAAGATCATTGAGTACCCGCTTTGGCTTTGCAATGCTATTAGCTTCTCATGTTTTGTATGTTTGTGTGCTTTGCATGCAACATTGTTAAGCAAACGGTGGGTTGGAATTATTTCACCAAGACGACTTGTGCTTGTTTGTTGATATGAGAACCTGTTTGGGCAAGTGTGAGGTCCGTGCACCCTAGAGCCTGGTTTAAACCCTCAGTGGCAATTTGATTTCCCACTGACCGTTTCAAGGCGGTTACCTATCGGGTTTTCATTTTTTGGTAATTGTTTGTGGTGTCTTTTTTGAAACTGATTATTTTATCAACCATGCTCTGTCTCTCTTCATACGACTGCTGTGAGCTTTGATGACCGGAACTATGGAGAAAATTATTAGAAAATATTAATTTTATTGGAAGGAACGTGCTTTTAAGTCGTGATGTTTCATGGTATGTATCTGTTATATTTTTAATTACTGTTGGACAAAGGTTGGTGCACCCTAGAACCTGGTTTAATCCCCCAATGTTTTGGGACTGACCTTTCCAAGGTTGTAACACCAATTGTTCTCTTTTTCGTTAATTGTTTGTGGTGTCTTATTTGAAAATGATATTGTTATAAAACATGCTATTTTTCCTCTCTACTTTTTCGGTGCGTGGGAATGTTGTGTTTTCTGAGTGTTGCGATTCCTGATATGCATATTTCTCTTATTTCCAAAGCTTTTCCCCTTTTGTTGTACGTAGGGATTGTTAGGTCGGTGACATGAATGTCTTTAAAGATCTATTGGATGGTATGCACAACGGTTCACTGCCAGGAACTTTTTATTTTAATTTAAACAGATGGCAACAGTTAACATCTACTAATTGAAAACAAAACGGAAATATTTTGATATTGCGCGCTCCGATTCGGAGGCCAGTCTCGCGTTAGGGCTGATTATTTGTCAATTCCACGGCCGAGACTATAGTCGCCTGAGAAATTTTTTTAGCATTCAATATCTTAAAAATCCTTCAGCCAAAAATGTTTCTCACTTATTTTATTAAGAAGATGTGCTTGAAACGTCCTTGTCCAAAAGGACATGAAAACTAGTTATGCAGACCTTTTGCCTAAATGCGCGGCGGTAACAGTGGGTACATGGAAAAAAACTATAATGTTTTCAGGAACATCGTTTTTCTTTTATATTTTCATGTGAAAGTTCAATTTATGGAAAGTGAGGAAATAATTAATTTTGAAAATAAGACTATCCTTTATGCCTTTATCTTTTAAGAAATGTTTCGAGATCAATTCATTACTTTATATTATCAATGTAAATATTTTACCAAAAATATCTTAAAGTTTAATAAACAAAGCAAATTATACAAACATTCTACATTCAAAGTATAAAAGAGCGACTCTCGTGTGCTCACTTTGACGTCTTTTATTTTGTCTATTACGCACGTTTATGCTTATCTGTCTCTATCGTCTTCATCGTAGCCATGGCACGGTCGAAACTACTTTTTTCATTGCAAAAACAAATTAAGTCCATCACACCAATTTTCAAAATATAATTGGCGAAAATAGTATTATTGTTCTTTTTTTGATTTTGTAAGTAAACACTTTTTTGAATATTTCATGCTTTTTTAACCGCGAAATGCGTAATTGTCTGCTCAATTTTATGACGTCATTTCACAGATAACTTCAATTTCCAGAGAACACCTCTCTCGTAATTATCTGAATCAAACATAAGTTACCATGAGTAAACTGTTTTACTTTAAAACATTCTAGACAAAGACGATATAAAATTAAGTCGTTTAGTGTGTTTTCTAAATTCTTTTTGGGGCAATATTAGTATTTATATTTTATCTCTTGACCTCCAATATTACCAATTCCGTCATTTTAGCTCAAAATCAATAACTTTCTTCTGTCTGCTCTTGTTCCTCTTCAATATTTATGATGCCAATAAAGTCCGATCGGAGTATCTCAGTTTTAAGCTCATCGTCTGGGATAAAGTATAATTTTTTACACTTTGATTGTTTAGATAATTCCGCTAAAAACCTTTCGACATCTTTTAGAGCAGCTTTTCCGTTTTTAACCTTTGTAAAAACCTCCGCTTCGTTACCAATGGATATATTATCTTCAGCTGAGGCTATCTTAGCTATAGCGATGTTCAATGTTATAATATCGTCCTCAAGAGCTCTCCTGCTTTCTGAAAATTTGGTTTCTAATTTCTCTCTGGTTAATTGCGCTGCAGTACGTATCTTATTGATAAGGACCTCTTCAAGCTCGTCTATTTTTCCTGATATAGTTTCATTCTCTTTTTCAAGACTTGAACAATTATGTAGCCTTCTGGTTTGCTCTTCACGAAGTTCGCACAGGACCGTGTGAAGCAAGCCTTGAACGTCTTTTAGCTCTCCACTTTCTTTTATACCTCTCGCAACGTCAGGTAAATATTCAACTTTCACACAAGTCCTTAAATATAAAATAAGTTGTAAAAGAAAATGAAAACATACTGGTAGTGTTAAATGTTATCAAAATGGTATTGTACAATTTTTATAAAATACATATACATTTATTAACATTAAATCCGAAGAAATCAGGTTGCAAATATGACTTTAAACTATAAATGATATTCAATGGCATCTGACAGGCTTGATGGTTTTTTTTTTGCTTTGTATATTTAAGAATTCTTCAATTTAATGTCAAATACATCGTTTTTCTTTCAAATATTTCAAATAAAATGTCAAAATTAGCCAAATACAGTATAACAGACATCTTCACGTAGAACAGCAAATCAACGTCCTAAGATAGTATTCAATAACAGTAATGGCTGAATATTATTTATTTTCAATATTTTGGCTTTTACATAGGTTGCTGTAGTATCTTAACCAATAAAGCTTTGGATAATTTTCAATCGCCTGTAAGATATATTACCTGCTTTTGAATTTTTACTTTGGCGGCCACTGCTTTTCGGAGGATATATACATGTACTTTCAGACTTCCTGTCAAATTTATATTTCTATGCCCACAATCGGTTGGAATGGGTGAAAAATTGTGTTCATCCTAGTAAAAATAATGAGAAAACGCGGGTCTAGGTGACAGTCCGGATTGTTAACTTCTAATTAATCTAATCGCATTTAAAGTCAATTACAATGCCATACGTAAATTTCGAGTAGAAAAGTTAGAAGATGCAATTTCAGATGTTTATAGATAGCAATGAAGAGATGAATCAACGTAAGGAAAAAAATGTTACCCCATTTCAGTAAATTAATTAAGATTTTTGTTATAATTAACCGCATTGACATTTATAATTATATTTTCTATTTGCATCCGCTTATCAAACTAATATATATGACATAACCACTATACATACAAATAAAAACACATTCGCATACAATATATAATAAATATAAAACGTTTCTGAAAACGGCGATGTGTTTCAAACTATTTGTCGCTACTGTGAACACAGAAAAGTGCTTTAATTTACGATAAATTGGCTTCAAATGAACACTATCGCTTTATACATAGGCAACTCATTTTGTCCTGATCATTTCACATACTCACAGTGTCTAAGCGTACAGTTAAACGAAACGGAAGTTGCTGATCTGTACGCCGATGATCATATAGTTGCTTACAGAAAAACACGCGACATCCGCTTTTTAATTGTAAAATATATTCAAATTAAACGTGCTTTTTTGCAGAAATTATTTTTATAATAAGTACATCGTTGATTAATAGTCTTACTGTGATCTTGAAGTCTTGAACGAACGGCTAGTTAAGTTGCAATCTGTAATCTTTTCACACTTGATCAGTACAAAATGGGGAAAAAGAGTGGAGAAAATCTGCATTTGTGACCTCATATTTAATAATGTATATATTAGAAAGGTATATATTTGGCTTCCCATGAAAGAAAAATCATTTCCAACGCTCACAAAATGCGTTGAACGGTGTTTGAACGAATTAGCACCGAAAAACTTGTCTTTCTGTGCAGCAACCGAACGTGACAAGACTGTACGCAAAGTTGCAGTACTTCAATGTCAGACTGTACGAACAGTTGCGATCATAAGTGCATCATATACTGATCAACTGAAAAGCATCAATGAAGCAAGAACATGTTAAAGGAATCAATCAACCAAATCTAATGTATTATTTATCAAAAATAAAACCTTATATGATCACCTTTTAGAACTGACAAGAATTGATAGGGTTTTTACTCTGATCTACTGTTGAACCATATGAACGAATTGGTACACTTTGCAAATTAAACACCGATAATTGCTAGAAATCTTAAATCCCCTGATTGTGACATTAAATAAGACCTAGTATAAACCTGCTGAAATCCCTGCCGGTGTTGGAAAAAATAAACATTATGCACAAATATTATCCAATGTCATAAAGACTTTAACAATCTGGTCTTTGACAGGAATATTCCATTAAGTGGTTTCAGATTTTGAAATCCACCACTTCGTGACTGAATTAAGTTAGTCTACAATTACGTCTGCAACTGCTAAGAATTTCATGTTTAAGGTCGTTAAAATGTCGAGTTGGATTTTATTTTGGCCGACTTTCATTGGTAGATTTCAGGTTTTATGTTAATCTGATTGGAGCATTCTATGAAATCTTTAGAAACTATGGTTGAAGTACTAACGCGTATTTGTCCAGCTATATTATGGCTTCTACTGTTCGCACTTCAGAGAAGAAATGAAAACATTACAGCGGGCCACTACGTATCTTACACGGTCTTACCACTGATATAGCTCGGTTGGACTCTAGTCGTTTTTTTTTCACGCCTCCTTTCATGAAGAGCTAACAAGAGATTTAAAAAACAAATCTGACTTTGAAACAGAAGCCAAGATCAGTTATTTGTTTATACAATTGTATTATTAAAAGAATGAGCAAATTTGTTGAAAAAAATATGCATTTGTTCAGGTTCTCGTGCAAGAATTATTAAGGTTAACTGAAGCTAAAATGACAACCTGTCGATATAATCAGAAAGCATTAACTGGAACCATAAATTGTTAATGATCTGTTTGACAACTGTGCGTACAGATGTTAGGCATCTGTTAACAACTAACGATCGCGTACAGTTGCAACTATGCGTACAGTCTTATCATTTACAGTGACATAAAGAAAGTATCATTTTCTCGTTGCTAAGTCGTTCAAACTCAGTTCAACGAAGTACACAAGTTGAATAAATGAATTTTCTCCCATACCAACACAAATATGGTCCAAAATCTATTTACACAAAGAAATTTGAACCCAAAACGTCCCGTTTTGTTCAATGTTTTGCTCCTATTTTCTCTGATCGAGTTGGGAACGATGATGGATTATAACAATACTAACCCTTCCTTTAAGTCTATATGATCGCAGCAGGCCTAACTAACGTTGTACTTACCACAGAAATATTTTTTTCAAAATGCACATTAAATTTAGTTTATTTACCAATAAATAATTCAATGTCCCAGGTTTTTCTGTAAGCAACTATGTGATCATCGGCGTACAGATCAGCAACTTCCGTTTCGGTTAACCCTACGCTTAGACACTGTGATACTTACTAGGTTTCACAAGCACCAACAGCTCACGACCCAAAACGAGGCTTAAACTATTTATTTAAATGGTGAGTCATGTGCATGAACCGTTTGTTATCTCAGGTGCGCACGACTGATCTGTGTAGTTAAATAGCCTTTATAACCGGTACAATGTATATACATTCTTGACATGGTTGCTTAGTTTAACTGCGTTTAATTGCTTACATGCATCACTTTAAACGACATCAAATCGCCTCGTTATAACTCCATTTTTATTCGGTATCAGGTATCTAACTTATTGATATTAATGTGTGTTACCTGTGTTTTACGGCGATACATGCACCACAACATACGACCTCGTGATCGTTACAGTACATGTCCATTAGCTTCCCGTGGTGTGTCATACATCGCTTCGTAGGTAATTCCGACTGTAGACAGCCAACATCACTACCAACCTTGTCAATAATCTGATGTCCTCGAGAAGACGGAATTCTGTTATGATACCTGAGACAGAGTCCGCAATAGTACATTTTACAGTCCACACAATATTTCTCTGCCTCACTCGTAGTTCCATTGTTTAGGCAAGGAGAGCAACATACATCAAATATTTGATCAGAACCTCCGGAAAGAGTGTTAGACAAATCTGTGTCAGAAGCCATTTTAAGTTTGTTAACAAATACTCGCGGCTTTGTCTAGTGCATGCCCTACTTAAATATTTAATAATCCCACCAGATAAAGTCAGCGGTGTGTTATCAGGATAAATTGCAACATATTAACATGAATATTTTTATATATGATCTTCAATATTTAAATGTACTTAAATTTGGTTAAATTGATATATCATATCATCGAAAGACTTTAAGAATTCGCGGGAAAAAAAGAACAAACAAACATTTCATGTAATCGCTATTTTGTGTTTAAAAATTGCAAGACAGACAAATAGCCCAATATCGGGAAAATCTCGTCAACTGAAAAGGAAAAGGAAATCGGACTGATCTCGTTCAATGCCAAGGCAATCATGACAATCTCGTCTTATCAATAAGAAATTTGGACAATTTCGTCCAAATGCAAGGCCCTCTGATCGTTCTCGTCCAACGTCAAGGCAATCTGGACAAGTATCTTTAATTTGCATGTCAATCGAAGAAAACAATTCACCGAACGGCACAGCATTTAGGATAAATTCGTCCTATGGGAAGGCAACGGGACAAATTCTTTCAAAGTCAATGTAATAGGGAACATTTGAAACAATATTGTTTAATGACAAGGCATTCGGGACAAACTCGTACAATGGCAAAGCAAAGGAACAATCTCGTCCAATGGCAAGGCAAGCGGGACAATCTTCTCCATCGAATAAGTAATCTCGGCGCTCGGCCTTGCTTCGCCTTGTCATTTATTGTAGATCCGAAGAAATGAACTCTAATACATTCGAAGGGTTAATTAGAACGTGAACCTATACCGAATAATCAGTTGAATTAAACTTTTAACTGATATTGACAAACGGATTGTAACAAATATGATATGTCAGGTCAGCAGAAATCAAATGACAGTGCTTATTCTAGAAGGCCAGACAAATATATCCAAAGTTTATCCATCATTACACACGAAGTACATACAAAAACAAAATAAATTATTGATAATTTAATCACACATTGATACGAATGCAAAAATAGAAATTATCTACAACTGATGTTCTATTTTTTGAAATAGGATAGCGATAAAACGATACACCCAAAAATGGCGGCGGGTGTAGATTTGTCGAAAACGCTCACCAGAGATTCTGAAGAACTGTTTGATGCATGCTGCTCTTCATGTTCGGTGGACGGAAGAACCACAAAGGCGGAGAAATATTGTATTGACTGTGATATGTACTACTGTGGAAAATGTATCAAGTATCATAACCGAATTTCGTCTTCGCGAGAACATCAGATTGTTGGCAAATCTCAAGCCGAAGCTGGCAGTACCAAGACGGCGCTACCAACAAAGCGTTGTTTGACACATCACGGGAGGTTTGTGGATATGTACTGCGCAGATCACGATGTCGTGTGCAGTGGTGCATGCATAGCTCTCAAGCACAGGTAACAAACATAACAGTTTCATATAGTTTTGTACCCGATACATGTACAACCTGTTACACGAGCGCACTATGTAGAGTTTAGTTATAATTTATGGAAAGTAAGAGGTCGTTTAACAGCTATGAAGGCTTGAACAATATAATAAAATCATTAATCATAATTACGTCTTTGCCATAACGCTATATCGATGCCTTCCGCAGGAAGGTGAACATTCACCTGTGTCTTAACATCACGTTTTAAGGGGCATTGTTTACCTTGTTTTCTTGTGCATACAACTACTAACAGTTCTTCATAACGAGATGTTGTTTTTGAAATTG
This sequence comes from Corbicula japonica, assembly GCA_038501625.1. Lineage (NCBI taxonomy): Eukaryota > Metazoa > Mollusca > Bivalvia > Venerida > Cyrenidae > Corbicula > Corbicula japonica. The sequence goes on along the minus strand of JAZAYU010000573.1, from coordinate 89,041 downwards.
CAGACAAGAAAAATTGACCCTGCACAATTATCAGCATAAAAACATCTTGTTTCTTTGAATAATCTATTTCATTATAAATATCTTAACTTTTGACGAGTTCGTTGCTTCTGATTTTATAAGAAGATCATGTGCACAGTTTCAAATGCAATCTTCAAGCTTCTGCAGTTTGAAATTCAAAGTTCATAAGCTGTACCTTATCAATGTTACTTATACCAGGTAGATTGGTTAAACTCGTTTACCGCATTGGGATACGGTGATTTTTCAAACCGATCATGCATTATTTTGATAAGTTTCTTGTTCGGTGCCTTTTAAAGTTCCCTTTAATCTGCATGTATTTAAATATCACATAATGGTGTTTGTGCCGATTGGCGCTGTTAACATTTCCCTGTATATTCAAAAGTGCAGTTATCAATTGTGATCTTTGAATGCCGTTTTATCCAGCTAAACATATAGTACTGTGTAAATATAAAACTGTCCAGAAGAACAGGAAGAGTCGAAAACCAAGCTTGCAATATCTTGATTATTTGTCATGTTCGTTGCTTTCAAAGTTCCCTTTTTATTTGTATTTGTAATATTGCAGAAATTGTGTAAAAGTTGACTACCTACCAGACGTTGCCAAAGGGATAAAAGAAAGCCAGGAGTTAAAGTCATGCTACATACTGTCCTTTGTGAGCTACAAGGGGAGGAAACAAAAAGGAAAGGACACCTGTCAGTTCTTGAAAACGAGAGTGAAAACATTTTTGCAGAAATTAATCAGTATGAAGAGGACCTAATCAATGAGATACGTGCTCTGGCGCAAAAAACAAGAAAAACATTAAAATCTAAATTGTCAGAGAGCCGTAAAACTCTTGAGGAAGATATCAAAAACATAACATCTGCGATGACGTCGATATCTTCAAATGAAGAAAACATATCCAGTGGAAATGAAGTGGATGTATTTGCAAAGGTCAAATACGGAAATACTGCAGTGAGAGATTGCAAAGTTTTGTTAAATGACTTATCAGGACGATCAAGCCGTAAAATGTTGCGTTTTGTCGCAAACGATAAACTAAAATCTGACGTAAATGAATCAGAAGGCATTGGTAACGGTAGTATTTTAGAAGAAGAGATAAAAGAAGATTCGAAAATAAATCCTGAAGGACAAAAGACAAGATGTTTTAATATTGAGTTTAAAGAGGAAAAAAAGAAGAAAAGTTGAATGTTGAAAAAATAAAAGATCAAGAAGTGCTTCAATATACAGCGACATTCTCCGGCAAGTACAAGGTGAATAAGGATAATTGTGCAATTACAGCTACCTGCGTATTGGACAAGAAAATGTTGATGTTGTTTGATGACACATATTTTATTTTTAAGAAAATGGGTATGGATGACTTTAGTACTATCGACCAACTACAATTGCAGGGATTATCTTATTCCATATGTAGCGTAGGGACTGAAGAAGTAGCTGTGGCTTTATGCTACATAAAGAAGATAAGTTTGTTTCTGTAGAAAAAACCATGACATTGACCAGATCATTTAGTACAGACCATTACTTCCGTGGGGTGGCTTTCAATGAAGTCAGTGGAGAATTGTATGTAAGCAATGATAGCAATAAAGTAAACATCTATGATAAGAATGGGAAGCTGATGAAAACGTATGATAGAGATGGCGCAGGTTTATGTTTTCTGCTACATGTAACGTGGCTTGGAGTGAGGATAAGACAGTATTGTATGTAACTGACTGGAGAAAAGGTCTGATAGCTTTGAGCATGTCAGGAGATCTGCTGTGGACATTTAGTGACTCCGAATTGAAATATGCTCATGGCCTCTGTGTGCTGCCCAATAACGTAATACTTGCGAGTGGTATTCACTCCCACAATGTCATACAGGTTGACGAACGTGGGCATAAAATCGGAACCTTCCTTGATGCAGGAGATAATCTGAACAAGCCATGGGCTCTCGCTTGTGAAAGAAACAGGTCCAGATTGATTGTGGGTCATAATTCATATGAAATACATATTTACAATCTAGCAAAGAAATGAATAAATAAAATTCAAAGAATAATTTAGACGAACGCTGGGGTTAAACGATTTACTCTGTGCTAGAATGTTTGAAGATCGCTACAATGTTTGAAGATGAACATTTAGTTTTCTTATCTACTTTGTTTGATAATCATTGTAAATTATAAATACATTTTACCGTATTGTATAAACAATATAATTTAAATTCTTTGCAATGACGCCAAAATTACAAATAATATAATAATTAAGAATTTTATTGAATTAAATGCTAATAAAAACTTTTTAATTAAAGTCATCCATTAAATACGAATATAACAAACATAAATACAGAGATGATTTATATTTAAAGAGATCGAGTATGGATATTATGATCGCTTTTCCAAAGCAATATACAATCCCATACACATACATGTATACGTGTTTTATGTTGTTAATGTATTGTAACCTTGGATTTTGACTTATGTCAACAGAAATTTGGAAATTAGTTGTGAAGAAGTCTCATTTTTTTCTGGAGATTTAATTTATAAACTTAAGAAGCTACATAAAGAAGATACAGTTTGTTTCTGTAGAAAACAATATAATGTGTGGTGTAACTTATGCTCGGTTAACTGTTTTATCGTCCAAAACAGACCTTTTAAACCGAACACATTCATTTTCATAAAACATAAATCCTTCGTCAGTAACAATATTAAACCACATTTGTGGTTAAAATATATTGGCAGTCAAATGAAAGTTACCAGTTTGACTGTAGGTTTTACATTAATGCAAATCAAATAATTCGGTGTGGCAAACGAGCAATGTTTAGTAGATTCTTGCAGTCTTCTTCTGCTGCCAAAATGTAAAATCTCAATACTTGAAAGAAACAATAAAATCAACACAACAAAATTTCATAACAGCCATTTGAAAATCGTGTCAAAGGCTGATTGTATTTTGTCGCGTCACGCAAAATTTGATTTATTTTCTATGAAATTGAAAATTTTAATTATTTCATTTATGACAATCTCTTTTGTTAAGTTCATTTTGTTAAGTTCGTAGCCGTTTGGAAATGTTTTAGCAGACGGCAGAAATTTGCAGAAAACCGGAAATTGGTCTTATGGTGACAAGCACCGGAAAAGCTGATGATCTTGATCACAGTGATTGTTTCAAATTCCATCAGAAGTAAAACTTTAAATTCCACTAATTAAAAAGCCATTTATATTTATCAATCAGCTGGTTGTTATTTCTTAAGTGGTAACTTTTGATTGACCACGAGTACACATAGTCAAAGACTGTCTGGCACACGTCATCAATAACGTTTCCACGAATTCGGAATTCCAGTCTATGTGAAGAAGCCAGCGGACAGTTCGGGATACTGGGTGCCTATCTGTGACTGCGGATTTATGAGACCATGCCTACCAACGAACAGTTTTTAGATATCTCTAGAATCTGTGTACCTACCTGTGACTGGATATTCCTGGGACCATGAAGCTAGTTATTGGACAGTTTGGGTTACGTCTAATATATGTGTGTCTCGCTGTGACTCGAAATACCAGAGACCATCAAGCTAGCCAGCGGACTTTTTGGAAAACTTCTAATATTTGTTGGCCTTCCACTTACCCGGGATACCTAGGACCATGAAGCTAGCCATTGGACAGTTTGAGATACTTCAAGTATCTCGGTGCCTCCCTGTGACTGGGTATACCTGGGACAAAGAAGCTAACTAATGGAGAGTTTACGGATAGAATATTTCTGGTATCTGTGTGCCTGCTTGTTACTGTGTATACCTGGGGCCACCAAGCTAGCCCACTGAGAGTTTGGCTTATTCTAGTAGTTGGGTGCATACCTTTGTCGTCTGGGGATAGCTGCTATGAAATATAAATAAACTCCGGTTTTGATTGATATGATCGTGTATACTCACGTGATTACATCTCATCCGTAAGATTCTCACGTTTAGGCTGCTATCTTCATGTCGTCCCCGCGATGTCGATGTGTTGCACTAATTGCGTAAAATTTCACATGTGACATTATTTGGTGTATTTAAATTTTTGCCTATCTTTTAAGGTGACAAATAAGGCCAAATTTTATCAAATATTGAATAAAGTCCGATTTACGGTATGTAACTAAATTAAAGAACATCTCAAATGGGCTGTTTCAAAAATGGCTGGTTTGGGTTTTCCTGTTATCAAAATGTATAGCAAACAGTTACTTCTATTTTTCTACTTTGCAGAGGTGTCTCAACATGCCCTTTAAGGATTTGTAGAGTTTCATCAAAATAGCACCATCCGTTGAAAAAATATTCTAAAATAATGGGCAAAATATATGTCAGGAGTTTGACAAAAAGTGTGACACTTTTAAAAATCACATTTGTTCAGACCATCATTTTACAAAAAGCTTGAATAAAGACAAGTTTTAGTGTTGATTTAATAGAAGGTGCATTTATTAGGCCTCAACTTATGACAAAAGTAAGCATATTTTACTTCAAGTAATCAAAATTTATGCTATTAATTCAGGCGTGGTTGATAAGAAAATACCTTTAAATTTATAGGACTTTAAAAATTAATAGTACAAAAGAAATGTTTAATGTATCATTAAGTTTAATGTTTCTAGATGCAATAATTATAATATTATCACCTCTATTGAAATTATATTTGTCTGCAGCTCCCTTCAGAAAATATCAGCTAATTTTGTCAGGAGTATGACATTTTGCACATATTGCAATATTCTGTCAACATATTCTTTACAAGAAAACAAGAGTATGTTTTTTTTCCTAGAAGTCTATGTCATGTTTTGCTAAAATATGACAAACAGGAATGACCTTAGTGAAACATTTTTGAGTACACTGCACTTATGTGATTGTCAGGAGTGTGACACACTTTTTAAAAATATGATTTTCTTATCTTTATGCGGTACCACAAGTTCTAGAGCACTTAAAGTTGATGCTCCAACTTGTATTTGAACAGAAATGCACATTTTAATAATAAGAAACAGTAATAATTGTATTTTAAGCACATTTACTAAAATTCTAGTGATTTATTTAATATTGGTCAATAAAGCTCAGAAAAAATATTCTGCCACATATGAGTATTGATTGATTGATTTTGATGATTGTAAAGACTCTACAAACATATGGAGCAAGCAGTTTGGACTTTTTATGAACTTAAATTCTTTACATATTTTTCACTTCACTTGCCATTTTCTTGAAATAGCCCATATGACAGTATCTCAGCAACCAGTTGACCGATTTCAAAAATCTTTTCAGATCTGTACTCAGTTTCAATAAGCAAAAACACAGAATAACAAATTTAGATTTTCTATTAACTTTAATTTTCCACTATTTTTTTTCACTTTTATAGCCATTTTTTAAACAGCCCAAATACATGATTATATGAACTAAGAATATTATATTGCACTGCGTCGTAGTAGAAAACAATACCGCTTTACATATTCGAATTTCGAGTTTCACAATTTAGAAAAGAAGTATCTGATAAAAAAAGTGAAATATGCATACAAGGAATTGCCACATCCAGCAGACACAACCTCTCCACACAGCCAAAAATTAAAATAATCAGATTCAATATGGACGCCACAAACAACGAAAGTTAGAACCCGAGGTGTTATCGCCTTGGAACGGTCAGCGGCAAAACAATTTGCCACTTTGGGTTTAGACCAGGTTCTAGGGTGCACAAACCTCACACTTGCCCTAACGAGTTCTCATATCACTAAACAAGTACAAGTTGTCGTGGTGAAGTAACTCCAACCCACCCGTAAGTTCAAAAAAGTTGCATGCAAAAGCACACAAACACAGTTTTTAAATTTCCATATCTTACATTTCCTACGTTCGGACGTTTAAAAATGCTGTCAAAATGGGCATTCTTCTTTTCTTCTTCTTCTTAATATCTAGGCTCTAGCTAGACGCAGCTTTGTTGCATCTACTGATTAATGAAGTTTCGTAGCAAACGTTCTATGTCTTTCAGTAAAAAAACACATAAAACGTTCGATGTTAGATATATGAATGGCAAGTATTGCGTACAAATATCAAGCAGGAACGCATTATTATAATTGTTGTTGTTGTTGTTGTTTGTAATATGACTAGTATTTCTTCAAAATACTTCAAATAATGGGATGCTATTTTCAGTTTTTAATATCTTTAGAGCAGTGTCGTTCTGCAATATTTGTAGCAACTTTTTTTTTATTACATTTATTTTCTAAAACCGTTTGTAAAACAATGTACATGTATCACTTACCGTTCTAGTTTTCGGTTTTTGTGTACGTGGCTAGTCTCAACCACTTCCACTAAAACTTTCGTTAAGCTGCCTCGGAATCTGACAAAACTAAATGTTTAACATTACAATTTTATTTATTTTTTACTCAATTAATGCTGACAATATCAACAAAAAATTCATCTGAATGAGTAACTTTGACTTACTTTTAAGAAATAAGCAACAGTATTTATGACAAGTTAAATCAGAAATTAACAAATGCACATAAAAGACAAAGTGATCGCGTCTGGTATGTCATGCGACATATTGTGATCCAACAAATATCTGCGACCAAATAATTTTCGCTATTTTCCCGGATGGCACTGCGCGCAAAAATAAGTGCGCGCGAATTATTCTTCAGGATATCGTGAATAAATTGGAATGTTTTAACGTACATGAACTTCCTATAAGCTGTTGACAAAGACATGGATGGCTGAATACTAATTTTAATATTTTACCTGCATCTTGTTATTTTTTTGTGTGGAATTTTTCAGTAAGATCTAACTGTAAAAATTATAAAAGCATAAAAATCATAGCATTGAACATAAAAAATACACAGATATAATCAATATTGTAACAGTCCGTGAAGTTTTTCTTTCGTATTAAAACAAACACGCGAACATAAATATTCGCGAGTAGAACTGACCCAGCAAAACTTTTGGATTGCGTGAATATTTATGGAAAATCTGTCAACGAGGGCGAACTGACTTTGCAGGAACGAGGTTCCCGTCAACTGTTGTTGCGGTAACGAGATCTGACGTTGTCTTTCGTAACTGAATGTCTCGTGTAGATACATTTTCCTGATTACATTTCATTTTTCATAATTTTGTTTCCATATGCATTAATGTTGACGCCGACAAAGGCCTGACTTAATATCTTGAATACATAAAATCAAATTTTTGATCACTTGACGATACTTTTGTAAAAGTGCAAGATAAGAAAGATAGGATTTGTCACAAAACAAGGACTCGCTTATCCGGTAAGCAGCAAAAGGACTTTTCCTGTTGCTGTTTTTTTTTATTTCATTGCAGTTAAGTTTTTTTCAGTGGACGATATTGCTAAGTAGGAATTAGTTTGTGCCTCCTTAACAATTTAAAATAAACTCTATTCTATCTATCAAATACTATAAACTGTATAAACATCTATCTATGGATAACCTTAATACATTAATGACTGGGTTTACCAGCAAGAAAATCTGCTTTTGACATAGTGATATTGTGTAGTAGTTAGTCTAAAGTCAAGTCAAGTAAATTTTATTTACATAGAGTCGGATAATCAACAATTAACATAAGCTCTAAAGAGCTTTTAACACCGACTAATTAGACAAGCAAAGCACATAGATGGGGATCATGCAGCACATATAAAATAAATTATTAAAATTAAGTACATATTAAACTATAGATTATTAAAGTTATTACAATCTGTACTGTAGTTAATATAAATGCAGATTACAAGATCTAAAAATGTATGTGGATATTTATGCATATACATAACAGTATGATATGCTAGCTAAAACTTATTATAAAATTTATTGTATTGGCTAAAATAGATTAGATGTATACAGCTTAAGACATATAATGTAAGTACATGTTAAGCACATTAATATAGACTCAAGTAGCGCTGGAATATAATTCTAAGACACAGGTAAAGCACATGCTAGCAAAATAAAAACACAGTCAAACAGTTCACTAAATTCAGCTAAGACACAAAGACTCATACTATCAACTTACGTAGGCAAGCATCTAATACACATATAGATCAGAAGCATTTAGACAGAACATAGTTGTTATCACATACTAAGCGCATTATAATATTGTACAGACATAATTAAATAGACTAAGTTTGGTACACACATAGAACATTGAGAAGCAATTCAAAAAGCAAGTTTAACATATATATATAATATCCTGCTGCCAATTATTGGTCAGATTTAGGTGATACTACAAGATGCGCATATACATTTATCTTCATGCCAATTGTTAACTAAAGTTCTAAATTGGTTAAAAGAAGTTGCTGTTCTAAAATTTTCCGGCAAAGAATTCCATAGTTATGCAGCAGCATATCTGAATGACTTCTTACCGTAATTTTCAGTACTGGGTTGTGGAATTTCTACAGTATTTGTGTATCTAAAATTGTAATGGTTATTTTTATATTTGACAAGGTCATGTAAGTATGATGGGTTCAGACGATTAAGTATTTTGTAGGTTTCTAAAGCAATATATCTAATTCTTCTAATTTTTAGTGACACCAAACCAGATTTTATTAACAGTTGTTCATAATTACTACTATAATCTTCGTAAATAAATCTTAGAGCTCTTTCTTGAATCTTTTCCATTTTTCTAGTGTTTGAATCATTGGTAAAATGCCAGGTTAAAGGACAGTAGTTAAAATTTGACAGGATAAATGAATGATAAATAGTAAGTCTGCCTAATCTATTAAGATGTCTACCTATTATTTTGAATACATTCAGTTGCTTAGATGCTTTCCTGCATATAAAAGACACATGTGAATTAAAATTTAACATAAAATCTAAGTTTACACCAAGAAGTTTAACTTCTTCATCACAGGAAATAGTTATAGTGTCCAAATTAAAATGTATATTCTCTCTGTGAGTCTTCTTGCCAAGAGCAATAGTCTGAAATTTTTCAGGGTTTGCTTTCATATGGTTGTTGGAGAACCATTCAATGAGCTTAAGGCTTTCAGACTCTAGAGTTTTCACCAGATCATCTTTACAATGGCTAGCATAAGAGAGGGTGTTATCATCAGCATAGTTATACAACTGACCATAATCAACAAAGTAAAATATATCATTTATAAATATGTTGAATAAAACTGGTCCTAGACCCCTGTGGTACCCCTTTAATAATACTTCGGAAATTACTACAGACACTGCCAATTTTAACACACTGTTTTCTATTTGATAAATAGCTTTTTATGAGTTTGACAGTCTACGTCTTGATGAACATGGTTGATAAATGGTGATCAAATAGCGCAATAATTTATAACAAATTGATAATTATGAATAACAAATCACAATTATGTTCCTTCTCATTTCTTCTTTAATGGACTATTAAAAATCTGATATTATTCAAAACCGAACTTATAACGATATCCTTTAATTCATAATATGGGTTATTCTTTATTTGATTTGGTTACGCACTAGAGTAAGGAATGTTTATTATTACTTTCGCAACCCGGAAGTTTTTTTTACAAATTGTTTGCATTTAATAACTGCTAGTAACTAGCGAATCGACGAAATGGCGGCGGGTGTAGATTTGTCAAAAACACTCTACGGAGAATCTGAAGAACTGTTTGATGTAAGCTGTTTTCCATGCTTGGAGGATGGAAAATCCGTGGAGGCCAATACATATTGTGTGGATTGTGAAATGTATTCCTGTAAACAATGCCTTAAGCATCATAAAAAGTTTCCTACTACGAGAGCCCATCAGATTGTGGACAAGTCTGGACTGGACAACCATACAGGGAATACACCAATGGAACATCCTTTAGGGCAGTGTGTGGCACATAAAAGGAAATTAAAGGATATGTTTTGTGGTGATCATGACGTCGTGTGTTGTAATGCATGTATCGCAGTTAAGCACAGGTAAAATATTCATTTTCTCATTATCATTGCGTTTATTGAGTTATATCGGGCACTGGGCATACATAAGTTACAGAAACTAATCGATTAATCGATATATCGAACATCCTTTCTTCTGATCATCACTTCCTTTATCACGATTAATTCATTCTGTTTAATTAACACAGACTCTTCACACGTTTTTATGAAAATGAGAAAAAGTAGTAACGGCGAGCCAACTAAAGTATTGGATGGAGTTATACCAGGGTGTTATCCATAAATATTTATGATTGCACGCCAGAGGTTCTACAAGCTGCTTAATCTCTATGATCACTTCGATCATTTGACGGGATTCTGCCAATTAATAGCAAAACTACCACAACATTAAGGACAAAAATTACTCTCGAAGCTAAACAAGGAGTCAAAATTAGGGCTTTAGGAAAGTTCAAGAGTCAAAGGGTAATCACCTTGGTCTAATGCATACCCAGCAGGTATTTAAGCACCGTAATTAATTTAATAAAATAAAAAATAACTTCTGTAATTACCGAATACATTTGATAACATTACATCGAACTTGTATATTAATCAGTTACAGCTAGTTACAAATAGAAAAAAAAACGATTACCAAACGTCTAGTTAAAGTGATCTTTGTAATTTGTGTATCATACGTTTTCCTTTTGCAGGGCATGTGAAAAAGTTGATTACCTATCAGACGTTGCAAGAGAGATAAAAGAAAGCCAGGAGTTCACGGAGGTTAAAGGTATGCTTCATTCGGTTCATTGTGAGCTACAAGGGGAGCGAACCAAAAGGAAAGATAACCTGTCAGGTCTCAAAAACGAATTCAAAGTGAAAATATTCTGGAAGAAATAAATCAGCATGAAGATGAACTAATCAGAAAGATACGTGCTCTAGCGCAAAAAAACTAGAGAAACATTATATATTAAACTGTCCGAGGGCCGTAAAACCCTTGAGGAAGATATCAAAAACATAACATCTGCAATGACAACGATATCTTTACAAAAAGAAAACATATCCAGTGGAAATGAAGAGGCAATATTTGCAAAGGTCAAATACGGAAAGACTGCAGTTAAAGATTGCAAAGTTTTGTTGACGAACCTATCAGGACGATCAAACCGTAAACGGTTATGTTTTGTTGCAAACGATAAACTAAATTCTGAGATAAATGAATCAGAATACATTGGTACAGTAAGTATTTTAGAAGAAGAAAATGAAGAAAATTTAAAAAAATTGCCGAAGAACTTAAGACAGAAAGTGTTCATATTGAGTGTAAAGAAGTAATTAAAGGAGAAAATTTGAATGCTGAAGTAAGAGAAGAAAAGAAAAAAAGATTTAGAAGTGATATGATATAAAGCAACATTCTTAGGCAAGTATAATGTAAATGAGAGTCCATGCGAGGTTACAGCTGCCTGCATACTGGACAATAAATCATTGATGTTATTTGATAACACAAATGGTGTTATAGAGAGACTGAATATTGATGACTTTAAGATTATCGACCAACTAAAATCGCCGGGATCATCTTATACGATATGTAGCGTAGGGACTGACAAAATTGCTGTTGCTTTATGCTACAGTAAGAAGGTACAGCTAGTTTCTGTAGAAAGAACCATGTCACTGACCAGATCGTTTAATATAGACACTCTGTGCCGTGCGGTGGCTTTCAATGAAGTAAGCGGAGAATTCTATGTAAGCAATAGTAACAATAAAGTGAACATCTATGATAAGAACGGCAACCTGATGAAAACGCATGATAAAGATAACGAAGGAAGGTCTTTGTTTTCCGAGACACGTAGCTTTGCTTGGAGTGAGGATAAGGCAGTTTTGTATGTAACTCAAAGAGATAAAGGGCTGATAGCTTTGAGCATATCAGTAGATCTGTTGTGGACATTTAGCGACTCTGAATTGAAATATGCGCAGGGTATCGGTGTGCTGCCTGGTGACGTCATACTTGTTAGCTGTATTAACTCCCACAATGTAATACAGGTTGACAAACGCGGGAAGAAGATAGGAACACTCCTTGGTGCCGGAGATAAGCAGAACATGCCCTATGCTATCGCTTATGATAGGAACACGTCCAGATTAATTGTGGGCAATGAGTCAAATGAAATTCATGTTTACAATCTAGCAAAGAAATAAATAAATTAGATTCAACTAATAATTTGAATGAACAATAATGTTGAATGTTTAACTCTGTTCCAGAATTTTAGTAAACTTCTAGAATTTTTATCTACTTTTGTATTGTTAACCTATTCTGCTTGTATTTTACAAACCATATATTAATTCCATGAAAAATGGACCCAATTATTAAGCAAACATATTTATTAAATGATACAGAAACTTCAAACATCAAATCCGAACATAATACATAAAAGTATGATGATATTTTATATGGAAAAGGATCGATCACTGACAATCTGCTCGCATTTTCGAAGAAGTTTAGGTATTCGATATGTTTGTTTTATACTTTTACAGGTAATCAATTTTTGCACTGTTCTGCTAAATAAAATAAAATAGCAAAGTATGGAACTTGAATTTCTATCGTAACGAGTTGACAAATTAGATGAACTAAAATGTTTCACTATTGCCTGTCAAAGTATGTACCATTAAAATTAAACTATAACACCATTGTGTCTGGTGTATTGTAAATGCATTTATATTTGTATAGTTAAAAAGGGAACTTTGAAAGATACGAGTAGGTCTGAAAAATTGAAATTCAGATAACTAACTTAAAGTTTATGATAATGAGTTAATTTAAGTGTGTTTAATTGTTTTAATTAAGGTCACAAAAAACAAATTACTTAAATTAATATTTAAAAGTAATGCTTGTTCTTTAAAATACAAATAAATCTATAGATCTTATGGCCTCTATCTGGTAAGTGTCATACCAATAAACTGATAATGTATCATGGTCACACTTGGTAGGATCTGTGATAGTGTTGTTTTATGACAGGAAGCCCCTAGTCTTAACTTGTTAGATAACTGTGTAGTAATGTTTTCTTTTGTGCCACATGTTTAATAAACTCTACAAATAAAAATATTAAAAAAAAAACAAAAACAAAAAAAACAACGTCAATACAAGTTCATTATTAATTTTGTAATATTAACTTGAGAGTTAAACACACTTATTTTATTTGAATAAGTATTATTTATAAATGTTTGTCTCTTTAATTTTGTTAAAGTTGTTCAAGTTAAATAAGTGATGGTAATAACTTAGTGTAGACCCATATCAGCATATATATCTTCATAAGACTTCATTGTCTGGGCTGCTAACCAATCATTGTATAAAATGACAAAAGGAACAACAATTTTAAGAAGGTAATGACTACACAAATTGCGGAATTAGGGTAAAGAGCACATGACGCAAGATTAATGCAAGATTGAGGATTGATATCAAATCATCGATAAATCACTCAATCATTCAATCATCATTACCTGCAATACAAAATGATGCTGGTGCTAATGATTGCTTGGGCTGACAGTTATTCGAGAATGATAATGATCAGGATGTCTTTCAAACATGTTACATTCTGTATAGTGTATAATAAGTTTCAGCACCATACTGATCATCATTTGTCAAAAGACACCCCACTCAATCAGTCTATTGTCAAAACTAACCGTTTTAAAAATATATTAAATTATTGAAATATTTGTTTTAATTTTGACTTTTAAAATGTCATAGACATATTACAAATCATGAAAACTGATTGCATTTCAAATGTTTATATCTGTAAGGCTTTTTGTTGAGATTTTATATTTTAATATTTCTTAGTTATTTAATAATTAAAATAGGACGCCACAAACAATTAATAAACAAGAGAACCTTTGGGGATACCGCCTTGGAACGGTCAGTGGCAAAACAAATAAAACTTCAACACTTTTCGAAGCATGCACTATACATTGTAAAGGTGTGAATAATTTTGGCTTTAATGATCTAACAAAAGGTTAATCTGCAATATGCAAATTGTTCTGCATCATTTTTAATTATCATTCTGCGTTTTTCAGTGTCAAATACATTTTTGCACTTTGCATTCTGCAGAACCATTCTGCATTTTAGACTCCTTGTTCCTATTACAAATACATTATCTGCATTCTGCATTCTGCAGATTTGTTCTGCATTTTAGACCCCTAATTTGCAGACTGCATTCTGCGTTCTGCACAATATTCTGCATTTTAGACCTTCCCCTTTGAACGCCACTGAACACGACAATATAAACCTATTGCAGAATCGGTTTCATTGAACATGTTCATGGACAGTAATGGAATTGCATATTACTGCCCACGCTGTCTAGCATCGGGTTGAGCGCAACTCATTAAAATTTTCAAGTGATCTTCAATCCGTGGTTTTCAAGTTTTAAAACCACTAAATAATAATAAATTTACATGTAATCTTACAAAATTATTACCCTATGAACAGTTTTTGACCTAGCCATACTTTTTCATAAATCAACCAGTGCCTTAATTACTAATTAGATTATTTGAAATGATACACATCGTTAGAAATAAATTTTGTTTTTTGTCGCATGATGTTTAATCGTCAATGTAGACAGAAAAACCTGATGCTGCGAACCTGTCGTATTACCCTATGTTTCCAACAATCTGCCATTGACGCTTTATATTAACCTTTGAACTAAATAACGAAGAAAGTTACAATATTTTGCAAAACATACTTAAAATTTATAAACAATAGATACAAACGAATTCAATAAATTTATAAAATAGATCGTCTGAAGTACAATATAGTCCATTATGTGGCCATTTTGTACTGACAAGAGATTTAATTGTGTGCGCAGGTCAAGAATAAATCATATGAAACGTCATCGTGATAGTGTGATATGTTTGTATGGCAGTGCTATGATGGCACTACGGCTGGTTATTTACTTCGAAATTATTATAATACGTCAATATTTTGACGATACTACAACACAAAAACATAACGATGCTTTGAACGTACGAGAATACAAATCCTCTAATGTATGCCAGGATTTTCACAGTGAGACGTAACGGCAAAGTAGCATAGTATCAGCGTTTAAGCTTACTGTTTTTCAACATCAACCATATTAACTTTTGTATTCGGTGATCATAAAGCTGTCTTAATATCATATTACTGTCGTTTCGTGTCGTGTTGCTGCAGTGTTGATCCATAAGAACCATGATCGTAGAAAATACATGCTCTTATTCGCTTGATGAACCTTGATATGCTCTGAATGTGTTAAGATCATAAAAGTCGTCTGAGTGTGTAACGACGTAATATGATCCTTGTATGATTCGCTGTGAAGCAGTCTCACTAAGCGATAGTCTACAATGTAAAGGGAACGTATTTTTGCAATATGAGAATAATTACTTATTCGAGTTACTTCCCCTTCATTCTATTAACATGGTCGGAATCACACATGTGAAGAAGCTATCCGGCTAGCTTTAAGAAAGACGGTGTCTACCCTGCCCCAAAAGAAGGCTATGTTGGGCACCAGGGGTTTCCCTTCAACAGACAGAAGCTGAAACTCCACACCCAGATGTGCACTCCAAGGAAACGGGACAAGCTTCAGAGCAGTCGTATACACATTTCTCAGATATGAAACTTGATTCAAAGACAATAATGACCAGCGCTACTTTGTTTTTCCTGCTTAAACTTTATGTATGTCATGCATTCCAGATCATTGCTTTGCCAGTGTTTACTCTCCCCTAACCCTATATCCACATTCTCTCCCCAGTTAAGGTAATATGTATCTAACTGTGGCATATTTGAAGTGTTAAACATTAGAAATAAATAAAAGTTATCCTAATTCACACCGCTATTATAAATAAATTCCAAACTAAACGGAATCTATAATAAACAAATAGTGGTTTAAGGAGATATATGATGTGCAGTGAAACATTCTGAGAATCTATCACCATTTCTTAGTTCGGTGTATTTCTCAAAATACAGTTCCATCGATCCTAATCTTCATAACTAAACTTTGTACAGGCGGATACAACATAAATTATTATAATACTAACGAACTTTATGTTTAGTCAAAGATTGTCCGACACTTCACCTGCTGTTCTTGCTTGCGACTGGGAATGCCTTATTAACCAGCGAAGCTGATTTTACTAATCACAATGCTGAAATCGGTATCAAACCAAAACGAGGCACTGGCGACCGGCGATTTACGCATTTCAGAGTAATCAGAGTAAGTAAAGTAGTCCCCAAGTTTCCTGTTACGTGTTAAAGTTGGCTCTTGCCACGTTAGTATCGCTAAAAGAATACTTGACTGCTTCACTGCGCTGTCCCTTATTCAGAACACAATCGACAACAGTAAACCAATTTTATCTGGGGGTTGTAGCCGCCAGGGATTCTTTAGCGAGCCACAGATATGTCACCTTTAGGTAGAGATATAAACGATATTCCCAATGTTAGGATATTACAATAGCCAAATTAACTCTGAAATATTTAATGTATCTTTTCTGCTAATTCGAAGCTCAAAATAACAGTGAAAACATTTTCTTTATTTTGTCATTTTAAAGCCATTTCAATATTAGACGTTTGTTCCGCGGCTAAACTGTTTGTTTCACGAATATTTTTTTTTAATTTTTATCATTAACAATAACGATAATGATAAATTTCCATCTTAGCATATTTTTCTTCAATTGTCCACTTTATGAAATCAATGCGCAAATGCTTTCATATGAATTTTAAAGACATATTGCGAACATTTGTTTATTATTTGATGGTAGGCGTTCATGAGCGTTGTAAATCACTGAACATGAAGCAATCATCATTGCTGAATATGTTTATATATTGGATTTCCACATATAGGCTTGATCAGTAAACAGTAAACTATTGAGATGTGTAAAATTTTACATATTAAAACTAGTATACCAGATATTACTCGTACAGAAATAAGGACATGTAAGATTTACAGATCTATGTATTCGAAACATGCTACGAGCAAGCGCGGTACGTGTCCGGCTATCACGTACGTGGCAGGAGACACGTCGACAATAACGCCATCAGTGGTCCAAGGAACGGACTATGATTTGTTTCAGGAATAATGCATACTTTACATTTTTCCACAGGTTAAGATGTTTACTCGGTTTACGTTTTCGATTAAGCTAGAGATGACTACTAATTTGTTCGGAGTACAGGAAATCATAGGCGCAGTGACACATTGAATATGCCAATGTCAGTGACGTCACAATTTCCCGCGTTTTGAAGAAAGCCAAATAACAGTAAAAGTGCGTGTGAATATAGAGGACAAACCATGATGAAGCCTAAAATTAAAAACGACACATCTGTCTGCTGAAACTGATGTTATATGAACGGATCGTAAGCTAATGGACATTTATCCCAGCTCCTTAACAACCAAAACTCAATGATATGTTTACGAATGTCCTAAATCTGGCACATTTTTCTAATAGTATGCTAAATGAAAAAAATCATCGAGTCCGTTATTTTATACAACCTAATACGGTGGAAATTTTTGGTATAAGCTATAGTAATTCATTTTCCTCTGAAATTGTCTTCAATTTTACATATGTGTTATCTAGCATTAAATTCCAATGCTTTCGGCAATGTTATGACACTCGGTTGTTTTATCTTAATATGTAGGATTCTCAATTCTATGATTTCCTTTACATGTTATTCACAATGAAGGAAACAATTATATATTTCTTATTTCAAATAACGGCATAATCTTTCCCATCGATGGGGTCTCACTTTTTATATCATTTTTTGTGTTCATTCTGTCTTTGGGATGTCATTTCACAGATTTCACTATTATAATTTCTTGCTTAAAACCCTTTACTCAATATATACGCCTTTCATCACATAGGTGACCAGTTCAGGTCTCGATCAGCTGGCACAATAGTGCCATCTGATCTGGATCTAAAATTTGTGATTACTGGTCAGAAAAAAAAAAGATCTTAAAAGCGAACAGTTTAAATCCTAATCAGATCGCACAGATGTGCCAGCTGATATGGATCTAAACTGTTCGCCCAAGCTATGAAGGTATATCTATGGAGTAAAGGGTTAACAGAAGCCTTCATCCAGATAATACATGGAAACCCTTATTTCCACTACCATTTAGACGGATGAAGGTCTTTGCGAGTGAACCAAGTTCTTTTGCTTTTTCGTAAATGGATACATGTATGAGAATCATGGCACCGGTTATTCTCAATAAGCAAAATCGCTTCGCTGGTTTTCTGTACTTTCAGTACTTTGATATTAATATCAAGCTTGACAACGAACAGATATTTATACATATATTATTTTCTGAATTGTAACAACAACACTGTAAATATTGGCAAGGAGTAAGCCGTAGGAACACGTCTTCAACTATGATAATCAAAGTAACCATCCTCGGTATGTGTAATGACTTAATATTAAAATTAATATACAACACATGTCATTTGTAACAAAATATCGGTTAATGTATTGTGCCTTTCGCCATTGCTTTGCCATAGACACGTAGACAAAAAAGAAAAATATAAAAATCTCTCAAACATCACAATGGACTTCCATCAAACTTTTCACAAAAAAATGCTATAAGTGTATGATTATTTTGCGTACGTTAAGAAAAATTAGAACAGTAGAGACCTAAGAAATCCCTAAAATTCTATTTGCAATTTATCACAGAAAGGAAGCAACACTAAACAACAATTCAAATGACAATATGCGTGAAATTATACTGACAACAATATCTAAGGTCCTTGAAAAGAACTTTTAATTGTGAAGAGAGAAATCAACATTTTTATTTTTATGTCATCCATTTTCGCGACCAGAAAATTAAAAGTCAAACACACTTTTACAAATAACTTACATTGTATACATTGTTTAACCAAAGGACCTTAGGTATCGTTGTCAGTAACTCATTACTCAAGACATTTCAATTGATGTTAGTGTTGCTTCGTGTTTGTGATAAATTGCAAATAGAATTTAAGATTTTTTGGGTCTACCTTTCTTTCACGTTAAACAGTTTTAACTTCCTATTAGCGTATGTAAATTAAACATATATTTATAACATTGGTTTGTGCTAAGTTTGATGAAACTGAATTGTGCCGTTCGAGAGATGTTTATATTATTTTTTGTCTATGGCAAAGCAATGGAAAAAGGCGCAATACTTAAAATATGTATTTTTTTCATAAAAATCCGAATGTTTTAGGTGTATTCAGCACAGCTAGTATTTCTCAACAGGAACGCCATAAAAAAATTTAATCTGTAAATATGTTGCACTGAATAAATATTTTTGTTTTACGATATACATTTCACGACATTGAAGAAATATATAAAAATAGACACCCTTTATCAATGATATAATATTTAAACCTTCTTCTGGCCATACACATCATAAATAATTGTAAGCAATCGAGCTCCTACGGCGAGAGCGCCTAGCACCATATCGCCGAACACTCTACCGATTGAGCTAGCCGGGACAAACCCTAAACAGAGTATGTGTGTTTGGTGGATAGAACTGAAAAATAACAGTTTAGACTGAACTCCTACCTTTTATATTGTTTTCTAGATGTCCATCTTATCAAGCTTTTATTTTTAATGCAACAATATCAAACTCAAACACGCAAAGCTTTGCTGCATTAAAACTCTCTTGGCCCGAGAACTATACACGCTTAGGGTACCCAGTAATTTAGAACGTAATCCTATATGAAATAATCAGATGATTTAAACTTCTGCCATTGACTCCCGGAATTTGAAACCATCGTGCTATTAGTTTTGTCAGCAGACGTCGGATGACAGTGCTTGCAGTCACATGGTGCTTTATTGTAGAAGGCTAGATAATACATCCATTCGAATTATCATTAAAATATAAGTACATGTATAAACAATATAAAATTTAACTTTATCACATATAAATACGAATTCACAATTTAAAATTATCTACAACTGACGTTCAATTTTTATATAGGACAACGATAAAGCTTCTTATTCAAACATCCACAATGCCGGAGGATGTAGATTCGTCGAAAACGTTCACCAGAGGTTCTGAAGGATTGTTTGATGTATGTTGCTCTCCTTGTTCGGAGGATGGAAAAACCACGAAGGCGGAGAAATATTGTGTTGAGTGTGAAATGTACTACTGTGGAAAATGTATCAAGTATCATAACAGAATTCCGTCTTCACTAGAACATCAAATTGTTGACAAATCTCAAGCTAAAGCTGGCAGTACCAAGACGGTGCTAACAAGGCAGCGTTGTTTGACATATGACAGGAAGTTGGTGGACATGTTCTGTGCAGATCACGATTTCGTCTGCTGTGGTGCATGCATTGTTGTCAAACACAGGTAACACATATTGAAATAAATAATTTACATGTAGTTTGTACTTATACAATCTTAAACAAGCGCCCCATGTAAAGTTTATAGATATATTCTTTGAAAATACGGGTTTTTTGCTGTGGTGGTGCATGGTTTGCTATTGAACATATGTACAAACGTTTTATCATGTAGTAATAATTACGTATTAACTACTAGTTAAAAATTGATGAAAGTCGATGGATACATTCTATGGAGATAGCGAAGTTAAGAGTTGTTCAGCGATATCATTAATACAGATAAAATATGTAAACAAATCAGAACACTTCCGTAATTTTGATGTAAATTATTACATTTTTAAACGCGTTAAGTTTAAAAACTTTTATTTTGGAGAATTTAAAAAAAAATACCTTCAATTTCAACTTAAAACTGAAGCCATTTATTGGCTATGAATCTTAGAATTTCAAAATAAATATCACAGAATTATGTCATGAGGTCTCCCTGTACAATTAATAAGACGTGTTGTTATCAATTTCACTCATCGAAAGTCATTGAGCACGATACATCAATATGTGTCAATATTAAACTGGGAGACCGGTACTAAGCAGAACGGAAAGTAATATGCACTTCCATTGCTGCCCATGAACAGGAATTTTTTATTCAACATAGCGCCATTTGTACAGTGTTGCGGCCGTAAAAAGTCTCAGCGAACATATATTCATTACTGACTTCTGTAAAAATAGTCTATTACCGATGCCATGCGGTAATGATAACGCGTATCAGGGTTATCCGGTCAACCTTTCTGGGATCGTCCCGGCTAGCTCAATTGGTGATCGGAATTGCATGGCTACATGTAGGCCTATGGAACGGGTTCGCTTCCCAGTAGATGCAATATGAGTTCAATTAGACCGAGCTTGCAATGTTTTGATTAATTGTCGTGTTCGGGGTCTTTCAAAGTACCCTTTTAGTCTATTTGACAATTTAATATTGCAGGACATGTGTAAAAGTTGACTACCTATCAAACATTGCCAGAGGAATAAAAGAAAGCCAGGAGTTCAAGGACGTTAAAGGTATGCTTCATACGGTTCATTGTGAGCTACAAAAGGAGAAGACCAAGAGGAAAGATAACCTGTCATGTTTTGAAAACGAGAGTGAAAAAATTCTGGCAGAAATAAATCAACATGAAGAGTACCTAATCAGCAAGATACGTAATATAGCGCAATCAACAAGAGAAGCAGTACACTCTGAACTGATCGAGGGTCGGAAAACTCTTGAAGAAGATATCAAAACCATAACAACTACAATTAAGACGATTTCTTTAATTCAGGAAAACATTTCCCGTGGTAATGAAGCGGCAATATATGTAAAGGTCAAACACGGAAAGAATGCAGTTAAAATATGCAAAGTTTTGTTGACGGACCTAAACTGTAAAATGTTACGTTTTGTCGCAAACGAGAAAATAAAAACTGAGGTAAATGAATCAGAATGCATTGGTAAAGTTTAAGAAGATGAAGATGATTGGAAAGTTAAAATTTGTGTCGCCGAACAAAAGACAGAAAGTTTCAATATTGATTTTAAAGAAGAAAAGTTAAATGTTGAAGTTGGAGAAGAAAAGAATAAAGTTACAGAAGTGCTTCAGTATAATGTAAATGAGAGCCCATGCATGGTTACAGCTCTTTGCGTTTTGGACAATAATTCATTGATGTAATTTGATGGAACAAATGGTACTTTAAAGAGACTGAGTATGGATGACTTAAGGATTATCGATAAACTAGGATTGCAGGGTTATTCTTTTTCCATGTGTAATGTAGGGACTGAAGAAGTAGCTGTTGCTTTAAGGTACATTAACAAGATACAGCTTGTTTCTGTAGGAAGAACCATGACATTGACCAGATCATTTAGTACAGAGTATTCCTGTCGTGGAGTGGCTTTCAATAAAGTCAGCGAAGACTTCTATGTCAGCAATGAAAGCAATGAAGTAATCGTCTATAATAAGAACGGCAAGCTGATGAAAATGCATTATAAAGATTGCCTAGGAAGGTCTTTGTTTTCTCTTACTACTAATGTGGCTTGGAGTGAGGATAAGACAGTATTGTATGTAACTGACTGGAATAAAGGTCTTATAGCTTTGAACATGTCAGGAAAACTGCTGTGGACATTTAGCGACTCCGAATTAAAATATGCACATGATCTCTGTGTGCTGCCTGGTGACGTCATACTTGTGAGCGGTTATGTGTCCGACAATGTCATACAGGTTGACAAACGCGGGAAGAAGATAGGAACGCTCCTTGGTGCAGGAGATAATCTGAAGGGTCCACAGGCTCTCGCTTATGATAGGAGCAGGTCCAGGTTAATTGTTGGTCATGCATGAAATGAAATACATGTTAACAATCTAGTAAAGAAGTAAAAAAAAATTTTCAATTAAAAGTGTGAAAGAACAATCGCGATGATCGGTTAACTTTCACAATGTGCTAGAATTATAGGAAATGAACGTTTACTTATTACATTCTTTGTTTGATGGTTGATATACCATATTTTACCAACCATGTATAAACACTGAATTTCAAATAAAACTTGGAGGGTCTTGTACCTGAATTTGTTGATTTTGTAGGTTACACAAAAATTTAAGTATTCGTTGTTTTTTAGTAGAACGTTTTTTTTAAATGATCTATAATGCATGTTTGTGTTAATTGATATTACCTTATGGATCGATTTGTGTCACATAATCATAAAAATAATATACTTTATAATTAAACTTATTCAACATTTAAATGAATATAACGCAGATATAAACAAATTATAATAATTTGTATCAAAAGAGATCGAGTAAAACTATGATCATTCTGATCGCATTTACAAAGACATATATCATTTTATACACACAATTGTGTTTTCTGAAGTTTTATATTGTTATCTCGGCATAAGAGTTTTGTCTGCAGAAATTTGGAACCATTTTCACTTAGTTAACTAAAGTCTACAGTATTGCACACGACTGTACAGGGCAGTATTCTTGAAATATGAGAATAATTATTATTGAGAGTTTCTTCCCTTATACTTGCCTCACAAGGGTCATTTGCAGTAATTGACACTTCTTTCGGTAAGCTATGGAGAAGCTATCCAGCTAGCTTACAAAAGGTCGATGCCCACTTGGTCCTGAAACAATGGCAGGCGGTGTACCTTTTTCGCAACAACTCCACACCCGAATGTACCGAGTAAATGAGATGGGGCATTTTAAGCGTTAACATAAACTGCCCAACACATAAACAATTGGATTTAAAGGCAACAATAACATCATAAACTGTATCAATCCTGCTTATATTTTTTAAGTACTACATTCCATCAATGGTTTGCTAGTTTGTACTTCTACTGGAAAAGGTCATCTGAACCCAATCTCTCTTCGCCACTTAAGATAAATATTTGACATTTCAGAACTATTATAAAAAAAGAAATAAACACATCTTTATTAAACTTACTTTATGTATAACAATTATAAATAATGTGTAACAATTATTTATTATTAATACTAAAAAGCATTTCCATATTATAATAAAAAGAGTATACATTTCAGAAGAATGATATGATTTGCAATGGAGCTTATCTGTCACATGATCTATCATGTATGATCGGTTTGCTGTTATCCCTCAGACCGAATGTAACCAAACGTAGATAACATAAATTATTACTCTGTAACATCTGTAACAATTATAGAGACCTTTCTGGCATAAATCACATCTGATGTTTTACGAAAGTCGGAATTCCGACATTAATGTGCATAAGCAATCAAGGGAACCAACGATTTTTATTGGGAATACCTTGGACCATAAAGCTTGCCAACGGACAGTGTGGGATACTGCTGGTACATGAAACTATATGCCTTCATGAAACTGGGGATACCTGGGACCATGAAGCTTGTCAGCGGATAGTTTGAGCATACTTCTAGTATCTGTTTGGATCCCTGTGACTAGGGATTAGCATATTTTATTTTATGCTTTCCAGTGAATTATAGAATTTTCCCGGTGAAATAAAAGTGGTATTTCACTGTTATCAAACAGTGGAATATCATTTTTATTTTCACTGTTTTTTTTTCACGTTGGTACCCAAACGCACAGAACATTCCGAATGAGAAAGTTAAGAAAACGAGCTCAAATTTAGGTATATGACGACATGACGTCACGTCATAAACAAACGTTTTTGGCGCCATTTCATACAATTTTTCTGTCGAATTCATGTAAATTGTGAATTAAAAGCATAAAATAAAAAGAAAATTTGTTTTTACCAGTGAAAGATAGAAATATATTTCACTCATGAACTCCGGAAGTATGTATTTTCACTCGTGGCTTCGCCACTCGTGAAAATACGAATTCCGGAGCTCATTCGGCGAAATATATTTCTATCTTACACTGGTAAAAAAAATATCCTCTATACCATCAAGAAAGGTAATTGAAATTGATAACTACAGTGGGGTGAAGTTATGAACAGATTATACTTGTTCGGCACAGAACTGACAAATCACAGACAGTTTTATACTGGATTCCGTCCTAAAATCATAGAGACCCGGTTTCAGCGAAAAATATCTCTAAATAGTGAGGTCGAAAATTGCTTCCGCCATTCAACCAACCGAAGTCCGGTAAATTGACTGGTTTTTGGTGTGAAATATATTCGTAAATACTGCTCAGAACATATACGCGATATTAAAAAAACACACTCAATTTACCGGACTTCCGTTGGTTTAATGGCGGCTGCGCACCCTTTCACTAAATAAGTACAAGATCCAAATTTTCAACTTCACCATTAAGAGGTATTTTTCGCTCGCTGAAACCGGGTCATTATGCCTTGAATAATATATTGTTCTGCTAAATGTTCTCCACATACGTTTTGAAATGAAAATGATTCACTCATGTAAAACTCAAACAAGTAGGTATTTGCTGAATTTCACATCTCTTCGACCAAGGACACGATAAGGGGAAACAGGAGCTATATGAAATAGCTAGATGAATTAAAATTCTAACTGTAATAATTTTCTGGAATCAAATCTATTGAATATTTGGATGAGTAAACTTCTGTTATTTGTTCCAGGAATGAAACCTATGGAATAATCCGGTAAATTGAACTTCTAACTGTTATAAACGTCTGGAATGAAACCTATGGAATAATCTGATAAATTGAACATCTAACTGTTATAAACCTCTGGAATGAAACCTATGGAATGATCTCATAAACTGAACTTCTAACTGTTATAAACCTCTAGAATGAAACCTATGGAATATTCAGACGAATCAAACGTCTAACTTTTATTGATTTCCGGAAAGAAAACGTATGGAATAATCGGACGAATAAAATATTTAGCTGTTACTGACTCAAAGAATGAAAACCTATGGAATATTCAGACGAATCAAACGTCTAACTGTAATTGACTTCTAATCAACCATAATAAGTATTCAAATGAGTTTAGCTTCTGTCATTGGTTTCCGGAATGAAACCTATGGAATAATCTGATGAGTTTACTTTCTGTTACATGTATAAACATCTGGAATGAAACCTATAGGATACTCGGATGAATTAAAAGTCTAACTGTTATTGGCTACCGTAATGCAAACCGCTGAAAAAATTAAACATTAAACTGATATTCACTCCCGGAACGAAATTTTATGGAATAATCAGATGAATTAAACTTCTAACTTCTATGAAATCCCGGAAAGAAAACCTATAGACTAATCGGATGAATTAAACGTCTAACTGCTATTGACTTCAGAATGGAACAATTTTCGTTAGTTGGATTATAAGAAATCAGAAGATGCGCTGGCATTCACTTAATGCTTTGTTTTATAGAATAGGTAAACTATCATTAAATCCATGTACATGTAAAGCAGTAGTAATTGTTGATAAAATTTATCTTTATCACAAATAGATACGATTCACCATCTGAAATTATCTACAGCTGACGTTTTGTTTTATAAATTGGACATCAATAAAGCTTCTTATTCATACACCCACAAAATGGCGGAGGGTGTAGATTTGTCAAAAACGCTCGCCGGAGGTTCTGAAGAACTGTTTGATGTATGGTGCTCTCCTTGTGCAGAAGATGGAATATCTAAGTAGGCGGAGAAATATTGTATTAAATGTGAACTGTATTATTGTGGAAAATGTCTTATATATCATAACAAAATTCCGTCTTCACGAGGACATCAAATCGTTGACAAATCTCAAGCCGAAGCTGGCATAACCAAGACTCCGCTACCAACGCAGCGATATTTGACACATCACACGAAGTACTGTGCAGATCACGACGTCGTCTGCTGTGATGCATGCATTCCTGTCAAACACAGATAACAAAAATTTAAATGATGAATTTATAGTTAGTATTTTGTATCTGATATAACCCAGTTCACTCGCAACATGTACAGATAAGTAATTATAGAAAGTGCGAAGTTGTGCACTGTGGTGCATGTTTTGCTGTGAACATGGTAAAACACAGGTTACAATCGTTTTAATTAAGTAGTTATGTGTATTAACTGATACAACAATGGAAGTTCATTGATAAGTCCAATGAGGATCAAAATGTTAAACGATATCATTTTTATGACGTGAATTGTAAATTTAAATGGAAGTTTATTTTCTAATGTTTAGTTCAAATTCCCTAACAATCAACGTTTATGAAACAAAAGTTGTAAATGCCACAATTTAAATCAAAATCACTGGAATATTATGATCGGGATAGTTCAATTGGTTGCGTTGTCGGAATTGCAGGGATAGGCGCTATCGCCGTCACGGTGCGGCTTCTCTCCCAGGTAGAGGCAATGTCATTTAAAATTCACAGTAGCGCTATTTGTGCAGTGTGGCGGCCGTAAAACGTCTCCCCGTACATATAGTCAGTAATGTTATCAGTAAAAAATAATCCGTCACCGATGTCATGCAGTGATGATAACGTATATCAGGGCTATCCGATCAACCTTTTGGGGGGTTGACCCGGTTAGCTCAATTGGTTGCGTTGTCGGCATTGCAGAGCTAGGCGCTGTGGCCAGTGCGGGTTCGCTCCCAGCTAGAGGCAATTTCATTTGTTAACATTTGAAAGACTTGATTTTGACGATTTCAATTAAATCACAATGAGAATCCCAAAGCATATATACTTTATTAGGAAGTTACAGACGTACACAATACAAAAAACAAGGGAAATTAATTAACGCTGAACATCACGAATCCGTGTGTTGTGTTGCATTTGATGCTATTTAAGAAGCAAAATGACGACAAGATATCTAGCGAAAAATACGCCGCGAAAAATAACTTCTAATTACTATATGTGTTTTTTTGAATGGCGAATTTTCGTGTTGTATTTTTTTTAGCAATAATAGCTTGTCTTCGATATTTCGCGAGGCTTGTTGTTCGGTCTTTCTGTGTATTTTTTGTCGGTTTTTTTTCATCTTTTCGCGGGCATTTTTGATGTTTTTTCTTTTTGCTTGGTTTTATTTTTGCCTCAAAATAGCATTAATGACGAAATGGCATATAAAAGCCAGCATACACAAGCTATATTAGAAAATATGGAATGTCAGTAAGGCATCCAGTTTAAGAAATCTGGACACATAAGAAATACATGTAAAATGGACTCGCCCTGTGTTAAAAATTATGCGGCAAAAGTATTTACGAACATTTTGATGATTTGGTAATTTTTGTCTACAATAGTCTTTGCGACATTTCTTGACCTTATACAGCGAATTATCAGGTTAATATCATACAACTTCCACGTTTAACATAAATTCAGAAATACGCATTAAATAATGGCGATTGAACAACCAAACAGACAAAAGAAAAATATTTTCAGTGTTATCTTTAGTATTTTGATACTTTCTCGTTGACGTAGATTAATATATTTCCGTATTTCATATTTGTAAAGTTATACAGAATAAATTTTAAATTAATTGCGAATGACATTCCAGATTTGTGTGGACGAACAGTTGTGGTTCTTGCAAAGCACATCCATGTGATTAATGCATGTTTGCTTCAAGTACTATACAGATCATTGTTATAATTGTACATGTGTACATGTTAATATTGCAGGATATGTTTTAACATTGACTAACTATCAGACGTTGCCAGAGGAATAAAAGAAAGCCAGGAGTTCATTGTGAGCTACATCGGGAGGTAACCAAAACGAAAGATCACTTAACAAGTCTCGAAAACGAGAGTGAAAATATTCTGGCAGAAATAAATCAGCATGAAGAGAATCTAATTAGTAAGATACATGCTCTAGCTCAATCAACAAGACAGTCATTCAATATTAAAGTGACCGAGGGCCGTAAAACTCTTGAGGAAGATATCAAAACCATAACATCTGCAATGACGACTATATCTTTTAATAAAGAAAACATATCCAGTGGTAATGAAGAGGAAATATTTGCAAAGGTCAAATACGGAAAGACTGCAGCTGAAGATTGCAAAGTTTTGTTGACGGAGCTATCAGGACGATCAAACCGTAAACGGTTATGTTTTGTTGCAAATAATAAACTTGAATCTGAGGTAAATGCATCAGAATGTATTGGTACAGTAAATATTTTAGAAGAAGAAAACAAAGAAGATAAGAAAATAAAAGGCGATGAACAAAAGATAGACAGTTCTTATTCTGAGTTTAAAGAGGAAATGAAAGAAGAGAAGCTGACAGTTAAAGTTAGAGGAGAAAAGAAAAAAGATCCAGAAGTGCTTCAATATACAGCAACATTCTCCGGCAAATATAACGTAAATGAGATTTCATGCGAGGTTACAGCTGCCTGCGTAGTGGACAATACATCGTTGATGTTATTTGATAACACAAATTGTGTTTTAACGAGACTGAATATGGAAGACTTTAAAATCATCGACAAACTAAAACAGCAGTGGCTTTCTTATTCCACATGTAGCGTAGTGTCCGAAGAAGTAGCTGTTGCTTTCTGGTTTATTAGGAAGATACAGCTGGTTTCTGTAGGGAGGACCATGAAACTTACCAGATCATTTAGTACAGACTATTATTGTCGTGGGGTGGCTTTCAATGAAGTCAGCGAAGAATTCTTTGTAAGCAATAATAGCAATCAAGTGAAAGTCTATGATAAGAAAGGCAAGCTGATAAAACATGTGATAAAGCTGGCGAAGGAAGGTCTATGTTTTCTGGTACATCTAACGTGGCTTGGAATGAGGATAAGACAGTATTGTATGTAACTGACTCGATAAAAGGTCTGATAGCCTTGAACATTTCAGAACATTTCATTTGGGCATTTACTGACTCCGAATTGAAAAATGCGAATGGCCTCTGTGTGCTGCCTGGTGACGTCATACTAGTGAGCGGTGTTAACTCCCACAATGTGATACAGGTTAACAAACGCGGGAAGAAAATAGGAACACTCCTTGGTGCGGGAGATAGTCTGAACAAGCCTTATGCTCTCGCGTTTGATAGGAACAGATCCAGTTAAATTGTTGGTCATTATTCACAGGAAATACAGGTTTATAATCTTGCAACAAAATACAAATTTAATATTTTCTTCAATGAATTGAAATGATCAATCGCATTGAAAGCTAGAATTTTATTAT
Organism: Corbicula japonica; assembly: GCA_038501625.1. Classification (NCBI taxonomy): domain Eukaryota; kingdom Metazoa; phylum Mollusca; class Bivalvia; order Venerida; family Cyrenidae; genus Corbicula; species Corbicula japonica. The sequence goes on along the minus strand of JAZAYU010000573.1, from coordinate 59,410 downwards.
ATGCATGAACTTTAGTAAATGGCTATCTAATGTTTTTATCTTTCCTATGTCGTATCTTCTTTATGTTATACTTTGATTCTTAGTATATATTGCTTGTATTTTACAAACACATACATATTAGTTAAAAAGACATATACTGGCAGCGTAAGAAATTTGAAAGTATTTAAACTTTATCAGGTTCTTAGTATTTTGTAACTTATTTTCATTGATAAATAAATCTAGGTTCATTCAGTATTTTCCGGCGGCGGAGTACGTAAATATGCGGACACATTTAGAATAGAGTAATTCAAAAATATGCATATCAAATTTCATTAATACACATCATGTGAAAAATAAACAAACAAACAACATAATTGTAAAAAAAATCTGCTTTTACATACCATTTTCATTATCCGCGTCGCCTGTAATCTTTAGCCTTCAGTTTTTATTTTTTCCATAAAGAATAAAAAGTAGAACAAAAAAAGATCTTCGAATTTCATATATTGAAATGTGCAAAAAAACAACAACACGACTATGAGGTTTTCAAGGAACTCGTTTTAAAAATAAACTTTGATTTAATTATAAAAAATGCCCTTCACTATCAGCTGTTCCGTACAGAACGTACAGGCCGTGCGTAACGTTGCCGTTTGACATCATTTCCCCGAATGATGTCGTATTTATGATCAAAACAGTGGAAAGGAAAGAGTCAATAAATCGTATTATACTTACTGAAATGAAATAATCTTTTAGAGTAAGTCGCTAAGGACAACTTTTTTACTGAGCGCGATGATTGATTAAGGATCAATGTCACAAAAACGCTTTACATCGGATGTCCGAATATTTGACGTACCGTCCATTACGTTCTCTGCCAGTATACTAAGCTTTTTAAAATTAAATTAAATTATTAAAATAAATGATAACAAAAATCATAAACTTTATTTTTAAACCCATACAACATTTAAAAATTGATATATCAAACATTCGCTCTCGCTTATGATAGGAGCAGGTCCAGATTAATTGTGGTTCATCGATCAAATGAAATACAGGTTTACAACCTAATAGTCAGAGAAGAAAATACATTATACTCTGTCAATGAACTATTTGAATGAACATCACATTGAAATAATTTTCTCATTTACTAGAACTTTAGAAAATGAATATCAAATTTTCCTATCTTTGTCCTATGATTGTTAAAATACATGTTTGTAGCTAACAAAACACATACTAACTGGACCAGTTAAAAAGATATATACTTAGCATTTAAGAATTATCTTTAATTAAATAATAATAAAAATAATGGACCTTATATTTAAAACCAAACAACATTAAAAATGGAATAACGAACATAATTATATACATAATATGATAATTTATATCAAAAGCGATCGATTTTGGACATTCTGATTACATTAAACAGAAATATACAGTTCGATACATGTGTGCGTTTTATATTGTTACCTTGAAATAAGACTCTTGTCTGCATAAATTTGGAAATGCACTGTGAAGCAGTCTAACTAAGTAATAGTCTTCAGTATTGCATGACACTGTAAAGGGACAGTATTCTTGCAATACGAGAGTATTTACCTTTTCGAGTTACCTCCCTTATACTGACGTAGTGATTACATTTTCCCGTCAGTCACTTAGGTCATTGGCAAAAAAAAAACCCTCAAAGATTTTAAAATCTTATTTTACTTTGTGCTGGAAAACTTCATCGTATCCCCTACTCCGCCTCCCCCATTTTCTCCCCCATCCCCCCAAGTAAGATAAAAAAAAACTATCGATGTGACATATTTGAACTATTAAACGTTAGGAATAATTAGATATATATGTAATTTATTATCTATGGAAATGCATTTTATCTTATCGACATCTTTTATAAACAATTACTATTATTCATTTACTATTATTAGTAAAATATCCCCTAACTAATAACGTAGATCAGGGCTATCCAATTAACCTTTTTCGGGGTTGTCCCGGCTAGCTCAATCGGTTGCGTTGTCGGACTTGTAGTGCTAGGCGCAGTCGCCGTGACGGTGAGGGTTCGCTCCCAGGTAGAGGCAGTATCATTAAAAGGGATTTTTATTCCCGTTTTTCTGATAACCTTGATGTCGAATGACCAACAAAGATGTACTGAATTTCATTAAACAACGAAAATCGAAACAATATGAAACAAACAAAACGAAATCAATACGGCCTCAAGTTGGCGTTTGGCTCGGTGTCCTCCTCGGTAATATGCTATATTTGGAAAAAACTCATTGTTTTCAACTATTTTCTGTGCTCATATTAATTTTACACATTAAGATGAAAAAGGAACTACTGGTTTAAGATAAAATTTAAAATCAGTTAAAACTAATTCCTATTGATTTTGTACTAATTATAAGGTATACATGAAGCATCTTGCACGAGTGTGAGGTGAAGATTGAAAAATCTTTCCCCGAGGGTGAACTATTTTTGCTAGAACGAGTCTCTGTCGAGTTCCCGCCAAAACAGTTCACCCGAGTGACGTATCTTTACCGAATATCTCATGCAAGATACATTTTGCATAACGTTTACTGTTCGCAACATGTGTATATTACGCTGAAATATTTACGTTAACACAAACCTTATTGTCTAAATGACGACACTTACTTGAATAACGTCAGATACATGTACTCGAAGACGTGGCGTCACCCCATTGGCACGCGAACGGTATCTTTTCCCTAGGGAAGATTTTATTTTCCCGGTAAATCACGAGGAAACACTTATTCGCTAAGCATGAAATGATATTCATACCGATCCTTTTGATGACAAAATTAATTATCTGCTTTTCTGGCTTAGTACTGTACAGTCCTCAAAAAGTGAGATAAGTTTAAGACGCCGTTATTCAAGTTTTAAAACTGAAAACTTTCGTAGTTTGAAAGTAATTATGTGAAACACATTTTCTTCTGATAGGAAATCACAATTGCTACAAACATTCGTAAGAAAAAAGAAAATGTGACGAAGCGAATTGTTTTCAAATTGGTTTTACCTCGAAAAGTTTGCAGTGATATTTCTGAACCCCAGTAATATCCTCAAAAAGCCATTTTCAAGTACTTCTTAAAGTGGCAGAAATTTTCAGATGATTGGGAGAATTTTTGAGGCATCTTAATATAATTTAAAATTTCCAAACGTGGATTAGTTTCCTGAAATAAAACTTAATTGGGGCGCGCCACGGGAAAAGGTACCTTCGGTCATATTTTGTGACATTTTAGTTGTTACTATATTTAGAAAGAACTTACAACCATCTATCAGTTTCTCAGAACTAACAAGTGCTTTCCTTACACATTTTGACAATAAAATGACATTTTTAACGCGAAATGCATAATAAACAATGTCGTCTGCTCAACTTTATGACGTCATTTCAATGATTGACGTCAATTGTCCGAAGGTACCTTTTCTCGCGACGCGCCCCAATTTGTATAATACCTTGAATACTCTTCGTAATACTTTTAGTGGCATGTGTTTGTCCATTACCGCTGTAGGATTGTATCCCTCATGTGCACAAATGATAGTTAAAATAAAAAATATTCCTTTTACACTATTTTGTTCATAAGCCCCGAACATCAGACAAGTACGTCCCGAAAACGACTGGTTTTTGTTGTACGCACAGCTTGCTTTGAAGGAAGGTGTGGACCGAGAGGTCAACAAGATACATCAGCGTGATACAAAAATGGTGTTAAATGAGGAGCTGCACCATATTATGAATTTATTGCTGACTGTTAAGGTTGTGCAGAATAATCGCAACTGAGATTTGAATTGCTAGTAACTAGACTAAGTACAGATTAACATAATAGGCTTTTTTAATATTTATTTTCAATGCGGTCTTTTCTTCAGGTCAAACAATCATTTTCTTGCGGGTTGAAATACTCATTTCCGCCTTCCTCCCCACATATATAACTGGTCTAGATTCAAAGTGAGAAGTTTAGCATTTGCAATGCTATTAATTTTAATATATACAGGATACTGTGTGTTATATGCATTTGCCGTAATACATATGAGAATCCAAACGTATTTTAGAAGTAAACGAGTACATACAGTAACATACATATACTGAAAGGATAAAGAAACGCAGGGTAACATTTGTTCCGATATATTAAGAACGCGTTCTCCAAATAAAGTGAAACTTTGTGTATTGAGTTATTAGGTCATGATACACCTTAACATGTGTCGAAAGTGAATAAAACTTGTCTCCACTGCCTCAGTGTAAACCGTCGTGGAGCATGAGCTTTCGAACCTGCCTATCCAATTGTTACCCTGCGTTTCTTTATCCTTTCAGTATATATTAGTTAATTCTTAAAAGTTGTCAAAAGAAGGCTTATGGTATGGTGTTTATTTTGAAAGAATAAAGACAAAACAACGCTTTTAACATCTGGTAGTTTACTGTAATATTTCAAAATAGTTATTGTTTTTCCATGTGACACTTCATGATATTCATTTTTGTACTGTTTTATTATTTTGAAGTAATTATATCAATAACGCAATTGATGACCGGCATGTTAACAAGGACATGCAGAAATGTATATGTAGAAACTATATATTGTTCTGGCATGTGTAGCTTCGTTTTTTTTCTAGGCAAAGGAGATTAGGGATAAATTTAAAAGAAGTTTGACCAATGTAAGAAAAAATCAGAAACACAGTTATTTATGAAAAATATTGGTATCTACGTAAAGATAGCTTAAAAGACAATTAATGAAAGCTTCCAAGATCTCTCGCTTTCTCTCGCGTTAGGAAAGTCTCAATTTTCAACGCATGACAATGAAAGAGACCTGTTTATGTATTTCAAGTGACATCTGCACTCGCTTTCAAAAGATGTACGTTATATACGACTTTGATGATTTATTATTCAATTTTTTGAAACAAATGTAAGGGCAACTTCCAACAATCATGTCCAAGCGCCGAAACAAATCGTGTATTGAAACTATTACCCCCCTTGACTTTACTGTACAATGCAGATATGAACTAAAAATGAGACAAAAGTCAATCATAATATATTTAAACGTTTTCTCGCTGTCTGGCATGTAATTTTACAACTCTTTACAGGAGATCTTTTTGTGTCTTGCCTACATGTAATTACAAATGAGTGATTTTGGAATTTAGCATTTATTCATGAAGTTAACGTTAATGATTGTAGAAAATATATTATTTGTGTCATCGTTGATAACCTTTACACCTGTAATTAAGAAAATGGCAGGCACTTCAAGTATTAAGATCTTTTAATAGATTGGAATACAATTAAAACTGAAACACAATTTGGATAATAATTTTAAACAGAGCATTTTTATGATCATGACATGTTAGATTTTTTATGACTTGATGATTGTGGTTACATTTTAAAAGTATGATGGTGTCAGTCATCACTGAATGTGTTGCCTTTAGTGATTTTACAACTCTTAACTTGCTTCCTTTCCCTTCGGTCATCCTGTCCGTGTTTTGCACATTAATTGGTCGGAATATTGGACCAATAGGTTTTGTCAAAATTTAAACAAACGACGATTGTTTTTGATAAAATTAACTTTTTAGAACTTTTAATTGTTCTCAGAAAATTTGGACCCGTTTGAATCTCTCATTGTTTTGTAAATAACATTCAGTGATCTCGCACAAGTGCATGCCGTCTCTGGTAAACCTAATTTGTGTTCGATTTATCAATTGATTTTTTTAAATCAAGCGCATCCACAAGGCGCATGCGTTTAGAGAAACTGCTTCTCATGACAATTGCATCTATTGTATAGGATAATGCCGGTGTACAAAGATCTGTAAATTACATATAACAAAATATTCAACAACTGAAACAGTGCCCTAAATACCGCATTTACAATTTAAGTAAATACAAAAGAAAAAAATAGTTTAACAATTTATGTTATTACATGAACTATAAATAGACGCAACGCGATTGGTCACACACCCAAAATAACCGAGTCAATAAATCTAGATATTGACCCTGTCTATAAATTGAATCCGAACGTTTCCATCTTTCGGTCAATAACGATTTTTTAGGTCAATATCACAGCATATTTCCCAGCTAATAAGTAAATAATTGTATAATAAATGATGATACTCATTATTCAGTAGTTTATCAAATATGTTAGAGTTGGATAAGAACGTGTAATAAACTGTTTGATTTGCTGCCTTAAAATGAAATAGTTTTGAAAGATTTTCTAGCTTTCGTGCTAGTTTTACACTTCATTCTTAAAAATTTGATACAAAATAGATATTGTGGTATTTTGTCCGAATTTCCGTACATGTACTCTTCCGCAATACAGCGATTAAGGTGTAAGGAACTGCATCTTTGCAATAATAAAATGTTTAGAGGGATAAATTTGCTCTCAATTTCAAATAATATATGCGAAATAAGTTTATTATTTGACCAAAACAGGACATGAGTGGTTGCCATCTTGTAACGGTCTCAGGCAAAACATTTTACATTTAACAGTACAGAGTTTAAGACACAAAATTATTATATATCTTATAAATGTAACCAATCGACAATCTGCATTTGTACCACGTGACCGTCCAATATATTCCCGTATTGGATCAAAAAAAATATAATAATTTCATATTGGACAGTTGGGTATATGTGCACTAAAGATATATAATGATAAGGTTATTATACATTGAACTGTACAATACGGAATATATTTGGACTCGTACACAGCTTGAAAAGTCATATTGGACTCGCCTATCGGCTCGTCCAATATAACTTTTCAAGCTGTGTACTCGTCCAAATATATTCCCGTATTGTACAGTAAAATGTATAATAACCTATAAATATTCGTGCAAGTAAAAAGAAGTCAGTTCAACTGGGCCGTTCTAAAAAAATTAGAGTCTCTGTAAAACCTTTTTTGGGGTATAAAATCCAGCTCTGCAAGGCATTTTATCTAATCTGCGAGGCATTACATTGTATGAACAACAGTTTAATTGAATGGCTTTCTTGAAAACATAAAACTCGTTATGACATGATGTAAGTTTCCAAAAATATATTCGCTCTACTTTTTATTGAAAAAATCTCTAATAAGATCCGATATTTTTATTACAATGTAACAAGTGCATACTGACGGAAAAAAATCAAGCAATCATTTCAGTCATAAGAACCACATTACATTACATATCATTACCTTAATGTGTGAAAAAAGGAACAAAAAGCTATATCTTTTTAGCAAACCTAAAACTACAACAGGATAGCAAAATTAATAATAGGCAAACAACCACATGACAACCACATGACAGTGTTTCTCAATTGTTAGAATAAGAATGTTAATAAATGTTTGGATGTAAAGGATTCTATACTATCAGCAAAAACCTTTTTTCTGCTTGAGCAAAAGAAAAAAATCAATCTGGACACTAAAACTTTCTACAAAGGGATGTAAAACAACTAATTTTTCATTGTACGCCCGAAGACTAGTTTATTCTTAATCCTTATTTCTGAATTTTTGTCCACGCTTTGTCATAAAGGTTTATGAGGTTACCGCGATAATGTTAAAATTTCCAGAATGACATATTTGTTTATTTGATATGTTGTCAAATATGCTGTTTAATATTATTTTGCTAATAACATTGGTTTCTTACACTGGTAAGTAGATAGACATTATACAGAATAAATAATGTATATTTCTGTATGTGTAGATCTGAAGTTTATAGTATTTTTACTCTGACTTCTACTTAAGGAGTCTCACATAACCAAAGACTCTTATTTAAAAGATTGTATTTACAATGTTTAATTTCATCACTAGCTGGAATACAAACCATTAAGCAATGATGTTAAGTATGACTGGTAAATGAAAAGTACAATAAGCCGAAAAAAAACAACAGAATCATAAATGAAATCTAATAGTTGTATACAAATTATAATTAATTGTCACATTGACAAATAGGTTATAACAAAAGCTATTATAACCAAACATCGTTTATTTTTGGCATGGATATTCTGTTTTAGATTTTTCCAACATGGTTTCAGATATTAACATGAACTTTTAGTAATGGTTCGATGATTTTATAAACAAAATACAGAACATTCAACAAGAAAAACTCATATTCAATTTGTATGACATTTCAAAATCTGGTGTAATATATTGTTAATGGGTAAAAAAACAGGATAACATTATTTACAATATCGTGCGAATGCTATGATAAGAAATAATGAAAATTTGCCAATGTATCTCTCTTGGTACAGTGCACGTGTTCCTGTATCGAATGTCGAATAATAGGGTTCCGTATCGATGTCCCCAGGAGAAAGCATGCAGGAAAAAAAACTAGAATCATTTTTAAACTTCACCCTATGTTGCTTTATCCCTTGATTTGTTTGTCGCAGTTTAATAAGAGTAAAAAACACACAAATAATTCATGAATAAGTCCATCTTAAATCTTATGTTATGCTGCATCATTAAATGTTCAATAGGATAAAATTATAAAACAAAATCAGTGACGAAAGTTTTTGTTAAAGGATGCTGTTATCAAAAAAGGATGCTGTTATCATTGGCGTTAACTGGACAAGGTGTCTCAGGTCCTTGGCTTTGGGTTGAGTTTACACTTGTATTCAATTCTTATTGTCTAAAATATAGAACTTTACGAACAGAATTGATTAAAAACTATGATATTTCTTGGCCCAATCATTACAAATTCAAAGCATAATAAAGATAAATAACCTTGGTAAATTTATTTTTTAGCAATGGAAAAAAGATACTGATGGCTTATTTTGATATGCATGTTAACAGTTATTGAAGCATACTTTGTTTATTACATGAAACACATATTATACTTTTGTTAATTACGTATACCATGCCTCTTATATCATACATTTCTTGTGTTTTCGTATACTTTTAATATGCCGCCATTATGAAATCTTGTTTGGCTCTGAACATTGTTTATATGGTTAATGCCAATAAAAAGTTGACTTGACTTGAATTGACTTGAATTGTTCGTTTGCGTTTGTGTATGTCATGACCAGGATCATCATGGATTGGGACTACATAAATCTTCACCTCAAAATTGGAGCGCCATTGGAAATAGAATTTGATAAACAAGTTAATTAATTCTGGTTTGATGAGAACTGAATAATAATAATAATAATAATAATAATAATAATAATAATAATAATAATAATAATAATAATAAATTATAAATAAGTTTAAATAGAGTTGTATGTTTTTCATTTTGCAAATTGTTACACGTTATATGCACGTTGTATGCTAAACATTCTGATAACAAAGTTTATTTTTAGAACAAGTATGCAACGAGACAGCAACACCACTTAGCAGAATGGAAACAAGAAGTTTGAATCTTTCATCGTGGTCCAATAATGATTTCGATTTACGAGAGGGATGGTACAGCACGATGTATAACGGATCGCAGGATCTCATCGCTGACAGCGCTCTACACCCACCAGCTGAAAGGTCTTCCCGATGCGGAGTGTTAATTCCCTTTTATCTCACCGGTTAGATTTTATTTGTTTTAGGTGTCTAGGTGTTGCATTTATTGTTTCAAACGTATTTTTTCCGTATTTGTTTTCCTTTGACATTGTATGTTATTTTTACATGCCAATATCTTTCATAAAACAAAATATAAAGTTGTCTGGTAAATACATCAGACGGACGAAATATTTGTGTACAGAAACTTTCATAATCTAAGTTATTATCATATGAATGAGAAACTCTTCATATATTTAGGTATACACCCGAGCTTGCAGGTAATTACAGAGGAGCCTATTGATGCGGTCGCATGTCAATTGTTCAATTATAATTGTATCGGAGTAAAAATCCGGAAGTGCAGTGGTCAAATTCAGTATTACCTTTTACCGATCAACACGTCGACGAGGGGCAGTATTTTTGGTTATTGCTTTGGTAATCATTTTTCGTAAAATTTATTATATTAAGCAGAAAACAACAGGAACAAACATTTTATTATCTGCTACTTCAATACTGATGTCATAGGCGGATCCAGGGGGGGGGAGCGGACCCGGCGTACGCCCCCCCCCCGCCCCAAAATTGCCCAAGCAAAGTTTTTTTTTCTGTAATGAAATATGATATATAGAAAAATATATATAAATGTCAAAAAATTTTCGCACGCTACGCGTGAAATAAGTTTCCAGACTAGGAGTACGCTAATACAATGACATAACGAACAATTCACAAACAATTCCTTCTCATGTTTTGTAAGATTAATTTGTGATACCTAAGTTTGCGTGTTTGCTATATTTTTCCGCTCGCTTGAATTCAGTTTACATGTTCATAGTAAAATACGTTTCTTAAATATTCCCGCTTTCACTTACTTCCATTTATATTTTTCCTTTGAGTAAAGTGAGTCAACAAACATGGATGCACCAAGTGGGAAACACGCAAACATTTAAAATATATATTGTGCAAAAGATCTTATTTTTGTCTCCGTTTGATTCATACCTTAAGCACACAGTAGATTAGAGCTCTCGTACATTGTATTGTATACCCTGGGAAAGTATATTTGAGGTTCTGGAAATGTGCATGAATCCCTTAGAAATGACTAAAACACAGGAGCTTTGGGGGCCTCCGGCACCCTGCACCCCTGGCCAGAGCTTTGCCCTGGACCCACCGGGGACCCTTACGGCCCCCTGGACCCCCAGTCGGATTGTTTATTTTCCACCCCCCCAACTACAAATCCTGGATCCGCCTATGGATGTTTTTATATCAATGAATTTCTGGAAAAAGGGAAACATGCATATATTATATAGTTATTTGGTTTTTTGACAGGGAATGTGAGGATATATTGCCGGTCTGGGTGTCATATTACCCGAGCCTCAGGCGAGGGATAATATGACACCCAAACCGGCAATATATCCTCACATACCCTTTCAAGGAACCAAATAAATGTTTTATTATACTGCAAAGACTTTTTCAGACAAAATTAATAAGAAAACATCGATTTTTCGATTATTTCGCTTATTTAATGCCGAACGGCGTAATTCCCCTCTGAGAACCTCAATAATAACATGTCTGACGTCATTAATTTACCTGCATGACGTCACTTCTATAGAAATTGAATGGACTATCCATTGATTTTTAGTCACAAAATTTGAGAATAATCTGATCGTTTTCAACGTTAAAAACATAACATAAATATTTTCTGTTACAATTTTAGTAATTCCTAAGCATACCGCTTTATAATTTACAAGATCGGCTTCAAATTATGCATTTTTACGGAAATTCAAAACAAAATGGCGGACGACAACAAAGGGTGGGAGGCCAGGCGGGGAAATTAAGGCACGTGCAGTTCATATCTACGGCCGAACCGTAAATACGGATATACATCAGCGGCAAATTATCCAATCAAATTCAAGGAAATTTCTTTGCAGTATAATAATCAGTAATATCCACACTCAGAAAACACAGCCTCTCTATACACTAAAAATCAGTTACGAAAAGAAATAAAAATATAATTTTAAAAAGACATTCAGACAATTAACAAACAAGAGAACTTGAGGGTTTACCGCGTTGGAACGGTCAGTGGCCACTTGGGATTTAAACCATGTTCTAACGTAACCAACTTCACACATGCGATACAAGTTCTCTGATGAACAAACAAGTACATGTACAAGTTTTCTCGGTAAATTATTTCCAACCCACCTATCAACTCGGAATGTTGAATATAATAACACAAACGTTTAAAACATAGAAAGTCTATGGAACTGTGAGGTAATCAGGTGGATACTTTATAAACACTTTGGCAGGAATATAGAATCAACAATAACTTCTAACTTTTCTGACAAAGCGATCTTTAAAACATTAATTACCAAGCATGAGTGCACTGTAGGATATCATGTTGTTTGGTATTATTTCGATTTGAATTTTATTGAAATCATTAATATTGATGCAATCTCTATAAAAGCTAACAAATTGTGCAAAAACAACTCCATAGAAAGTTATGATTTAACTATTAAAAATGGAAAATGCACAATATTTAAATGAAAATCTTCTGTCACATACTTTTGTTGTTACGAAAAAAGGTGCAATATGCCACACTCACAAAACACAGACTCACAAAGCAGCGAAAACGAAGAGAGGAAAAGAGAGCATGTATTAATAAGTTCCTTGTGGAACGATTTAGATCAATGATGTTTGCTTGCTTTTCTGAATTGTTTGCTTTTTAAAGCTTTACTTAATTTGGATAAATCTTATTGACCCACGTTGAAAAAATATTATTAGTAACAATCAGATCTTGACAAAGTCATTTTCAAGTGTAATTGTCTATACAACCACCTGAATAAAAACTCAATGTTCATTTCAAGCGATGAAGATTTTATTTTGAAAATTGAAAATTTGCATTCTCAAAGATGGTTATTATCTGAGCTCAAGTATTAACTAAGCAAACATAAATTTATCAAGACTAAGTAAACTATATTTTGTTCTTATTTGTGAAAAGTCTCAAATATGCTTTGAAACATAAATATAATATTGCATGCCTGTTGACAAGTATATAACATGACAAGACATTTCTCAAATAACTGAAAAGATGCAACATTAAAACAAAGTAAAGTTTACTTGGAAACTATATTAAAACATCTGTTTAAAGTTTATGTCCATAAATATGTTAATTAAAAGTGTATGTCCATAAATATATCAACGTAATATACAATTAAATCGAAATTCACGAAATACATAATAGATACACTTCAAATTTTCAATTTCATTATACAGACATATTAAATGCATTTCTTTTTATTCGAAAACATACTGATCAAAACGTTATATTTTTATATCTTCTAAAGTATTAAACAACAACAAAACACAATATTAAATCTGAAACACATATTTATACATATTTTACATAATTATATTATTTACTGTACCACTGTATCTGTGCGAGAGGTCATTGGGTCACCGATCAAATGTCTCATTTTTAGTCAGTATCTGATTCAATATCTTAAAATTTAGTATTGTAAAATTTTCGACTCTGTTAACTAAACTTTACAGTTGAATATAGTTTGCTGAAATTTTAAAACAGTCTTAGAGTGAAATGATGTCAAGCCCACAGAAATGTTTTGTTACTCATACAGATGTTTGACACATAAAATATCATTTATCTGATTACAGCAATTGTGTAGGTTACCCTTAATAAATAAAAATATCCCTTACCTTGTTGTTTATAAATAAAAATAAACACATAAATATTTATCATACCACAGAGACATAACAAGAATTAATACCGAATGGAATTTCATTACGTATATGAATATGTTTATAAATAAAAATAAACACATAAACATGTCTCATAAAACAGAAACATTACAAGAATTCATACCGAATGGAATTTCATTACGTATATGAATATGTTTATAAATAAAAATACACACATTAAACATGTATCATGAAACAGAAACATTTCAAGAATTCTCATATTAATGTTATTAGTTTATACCAAAAAATTTCACTCTTATTTTTTAGATCGATGTACCGATATCTTTCCTGGAGATGCAGGTAAGAAAACATTGTCTTTTTCATATTAAAAGCATGCGTTATGTTGATTAGAAGATATTTGAAAAAGATATCCTGTATATGTAGCAGTGTTTACCACAATTTTTCATCCAATCCGTCAGCTATAATTTCAGAAATCAATTTATGCACATTAAGTATGTAAAAACTTAGCTCTTCATAAATTGTTTTCACCCGTGTAGGAAATTTCAATTCTAAACCCCCATGTAGAATGAGTCGCGCGCCGTATATGACGTCACGACGTCTTGTGTATTTATGAATGAACGATGGAAAGTCTCGTATATCACTCCGCTACTATAAAAAAGTAGTGCAAAGAAATATTTAAAGGAAAAAAACACACCAAAATGTGCAAAATTAATACGGTATGCAAGAAAAAGTATCATTCACTTTTGTTGGGTAAAGATCGCGGGATCCGGTCCGAGTGAAATATGCACTAGAGCGGTAACGAGGCTCTGTATGTAAAAATGTAACAAACACTAAGTTATTGTTAGCTTTTATTTTGGAAACATTAATACATCGCATACATTTTATCAACTAGGTTTCTGACTTGGTATATGTAAAGGATATCAAGTCTTCTTGTCGTAAGACGTGTAATTCTGGCTAAAGTTTATATCTGCGGCACTTTTGCCACGCCCAATCTTATCGAGTAGCAATAGCGTGGAAAAATGTTACTGTAGCGCTAATTAAAAGGTTATAAAAACGACAATTACCGATGATGTACGCTGCATTAAGCCTTAAACTTTCGCCTGACTTATCGGTTGTAAGCAGGCTTTTGAAAACACTTAATATTAATAATAAGTGAAATATGCATCAGGAATAGCCACACACAGAGCACGGAATCTCCTACACAGCCAAAACGTGGATAAGAAAACATATGGGTTTATATACGATCCATTTCAAATTTGATCACTGACAATAAAAATGATTACTATTGTGTTGACAAACATGAATGGAGTGCTAAAATATATTTTGAAGATTGTGCAACAACAACGACATCAACAACGACATCTACAATATCTTCAACAACCACATCTCCGACAACAACAACCACAACTCCGACGACGACAACCACAACTCCCACGACAACAACCACAACTCCCACGACAACAACTACAACTCCGACAACAACTTCAACTCCGACGACGACAACCACAACTCCGACGACGACAATAACAACTGCGACGACGACAACTACAACTCCGAAGACGAAAACAACTCCGATGACAACAACCACAATTCCCACGACGACGTCAACCACAACTTTGAAGACAACAACAACAACAACAACGGAAAAGGGTAACAATTTAATTATTAATAGTATCAAATATATTGAATAAATGATTGTAGTCATAGAGTGACACTACTCTTGCCGTTTATGGAATCCTCGTGCTAATTTAAACGCTCTAAGATAAATGAAATGTATTATACTTGTATTGAAATTAATGCCCGAAATGTCTGGCCATCCTGTCACCGTTTTGATTTTCTAGTATAGCCTTCTAAATTGTGTCTGAATGAAATACGGATTTAATAACTTTAGCCATCTGTTTTTCCGATTGGCATCTTTAAAAATATTAAAAACAAATCTTATTACATAACACGTGCTTGTACGAGCTATATATACTAAATACTTTTTAAAATGTATATTATTTTTATTTAAGTTGACATTATTGGCATAAAAACAGACCTGCAATTCAAAACAGAAGGACAACCTACGAATCGGCAAAACATAACTCCGTATATTTTATTCCGTTGTGATTTTCTGAAAGCTTCTGGGCGCATCTACACAGTGTCTTGGTAAAACATATATTCATTAAGTTTATAACTTTTTGTCTGTTCTTTTTTCTAAGTTGTTTGACAAAGTATTCTAAAAGTTCACTGTTATATAGACTCGAGATGGTATTGCAAAATAAAGATTTCTTAGCCAATTGGTGATTTTACTCAAATTAAAAAAAAAAACGACAACAACAACAAAAACAAATGAGAAGCTTTCTTTGTACGGTCTATCATAAACTACAGATCCATCAATTAATCCAGCAAGTTCAAGGTTTTGATATTAGTAGACAACGGTCATTTTACGGCTTTTTTTTTCAACAATTTGCACCAGTTTAGCTCTAAAACGTATGCCTCCATTGAGCAATTAGAGGAAAAGCGAAGAAAGCAAACGAGTTTACAAAATACAGACAAGGAGAATTATAGTGCACAATTGCTAGGAGTAGACGTATACACACTTAGAGACCTCTTTATGTAGACCAGCAGGAAGGAAAAAAGTATTACAGGGTTAAAGACCAGCAACAATTATAACCAACAAAAGACAAATCAAACGATACATGGAAAAAACAAACAACACAAGTAACATGAATAGGGTTCCGCTTTGGAATATTTAGTGGCAAAACCAAAATGTACTTAAAGAAACTAGAATTAGTATTTAGAAACGCAACTTCTTTTAACACGAAATATATTTCGAGTTTAAAGAAGCTGCGTTTCTAATGTCTTTAAGTACATATAGTATAAGTTACAATGATGATAAATCACTATTGGCGTGTACACTACCTCCATCTAGCTCCCTCTTGCTTTCGTTTCGTAACGTCTTTCAGAAGTAACTGAATGTTGTAAGGTTCATAACTTGACAAATTTTTTAAAGTTAAAAACGTTCAACATTTCTCATAATAAGAATAATGTACTTGTTGTCAGGTATATTTGAATTAACGATGTTTAGATAATGTATTGTCTTCGACTGATTTAAATTTGGAACACATGAAGTAATATCGGACATTATAATTACCAGAACAATTATTGAAATTTTTTTATTATGTTGACGCAATTGTAAAAGTGTAATAAATACAAACAAACTAAAGACCTCAAAGGAGATAAGTGTTTTATCAAATATCTAGGCCTGGTTTTAAACTAGTTCTATTTCTGATGACAAAAACTACGTTTACCTCAAACGCATTTCCACTATTTTTTATCGCAACTTAAACTACTTTTGGGACTGACAATTGAACAGTTTGGTCGATAGGTTTCAAATACATATACGACACAAGATAAAAAGTGGCACGAGTGCTGCGTTCAAATGCATTTGATAATCTGAATAAGTTTTATATTAACAAATTTCACTTTTGTTTCTTTATGGTTGAATTAATGCATGTCTTGTGCTGAATTTCGATAACACTTGTTGAACCAATACTTTTTACCGATGATCGACAATAAGTTATATATTTACCATGCTTTACATGCTTTTTAAGAAAAGATATAGAGGATATTTGTTTTTACCAGTGTAAGATAGAAATATATTTCACCTAGTGAGCTCCGGAATTCGTATTTTCACGAGTGGCGGAGCCACGAGTGAAAATTTATAATTCCGGAGTTCGCGAGTGAAATTTCTATCTTTCACTGGTAAAAACAAATTTTCTTTTCATTTTATGCTTTTAGTGAAAAATTTGTGTGAATTTGACAGAAAAGTTGCAAGAAACGTCGCCAAAACCGCGTGTATATGACGCGACGTCATGACGTCAAATATACAAATTTTAACCCCAATCTCCACACAGAGTTGTCGTTCCTTGCAGTCTCTTACATCTCTGCCAACGTCTCACTCGGATTTTGTCAAAAATTTTGACCAAATTTTAATACATGATATTTAACCATCAAAATACTATTTTCAAATGAAATTTAAATTAATTTTCAAATTCAGTCTATGAAAGTTGTAAATATATTGTAATAATGATTCATTTTTTTATTTAAAAGATGGGACTATTTTCTCCATTACTTTAACCTGGGTTAGGTGTAGTTTGGTCAAATTTGTCAACAACAATGGACGCCTCTGCCACCGTAGATGCAGTCGCAGAAAACATGGAGAAATCCAATGTCAAGTTAAAAGACACCAACATGTTGCAATTGTGCACCTTTTTTACAAAGAAAAGGGAACTCTTTGTAAATCTGCCAGTTGTTTATGGCAAAAGCCTGATTTGTTTACCCACAGGTCTGGTGTGACTGGATTCAGTGCCAGTGGCTGGTAGAAAAAAAAAAGATGAATTTATGGATTGATCACAGGGGCTTTGAAAACGGACTCTAAAATTTGTATAAACTGGCAGCTTCCGCCCCCTCAACCTCCAATGTTTTTATATTTGAGGGTCTACATAGGGTCTACACTGGATAAATACTGTTGGCCCTACATCGTTTTTGTTTTGAAAGATTGATACCGAATTAACTATCAAATAACAAGTTCTCTGAAAATTCTTGTCTGAAAATTATACAGTCGGACACAAAGTTTCAGACAACCGGGTTGGTATTTGATGGCAAATGTCTAAACCTATAATGGTCCCAATCTATATGGCCTTTTATCGCATATGTTTTGGGATGCATTTTGCTTTAAAGTATTTGTCAAATTCATTTTTATTAATTGCTGTTAATTGTTATAATAATCTCATAATGGGTTTGTTGCAACAAGACGGGAATGTCTAAAATGAAGAATATTGTGCAGAAAGCAGAATGCAGTCTGCAAATTAGGGGTCTAAATGCAGAACAAATCTATTAATGTCTAATGAGGCTATTGAAATCCTGGATATCACACCTTTTTTGGTCATTTGGGTCTTCTACCTTAAATCTGTTAAAACAACAAAAACATGGTGGTTTAAAAATAAAAATTTCAATTAAATACTTAATTGAAGTAACCCTTAATTAAAAGAGCAAATTGTTGTTTTACTTTTTTCTGGTTAATTCTCTATATGCACCCTTTGGTTATTAATCACCCTCTGCTTAGTGCTAGTTGGCTTTGTAACACATAAGCATGGTGAATGGTGTGATGCATGACCATATTAACAATTAACCAGGCAATGCAAGCATCATGCAACCTGGGGGTTCCAGCTAGTATAGAAACCATAAATCACTGGCTACAGGTAGCATGTAGGCAACATTTAATAGAATAAATTTTATCTCTTAAGCTTTACAAACTTAAGCTAAATGATAAGTCATTTTAGCCATAGTAATATATTATAAACGAGATTTAGCTAGCGTATGCTACTCTTATGTATGTAAATATCCCATGACTCTTATTAGCTCTTGTAATCTGCATATGTAATAACTACATATTGTTATAACTTTAAAAATATTTATATAATGTGTATTTTATATAAAGTGCTATATGATTTTCATCCATTATATTTGTCTACTCAGTGCTAAAAGCTCTTTAGAGCTTATGTTATTTGTTATGTATCCGACTGTATTTAAATAAAATTTACTTGACTTGGACACAACTAAACAGTTTTAATTGGAGACTTGCACTCTGACCACTAGAATTTTGACGATACACATCATGGAATCAAATGGTGAATATTTTTCTGCATTGTCTAACCTGAACCCCTAGGTCCTCTAGCACTGAGGGAGCCTAGCTAATGGCCAATATGCTGTTGTGCAGTAGCACTCACCATGCAAGCTATGTTACAGAGCAGGTTAGCATGCTGCAGAGGGTGATTAATAGCCAAAAGGTACATAACAAGCATTTTTATAGAAATATTTCTTGGTATGAAAAGTGTAAATCCAAAGCACACATTAATTTTTTATATTGTTAACTCAAAAAGTGCATACCCAAAGGTTGGACTTTTTTAAGTCAGTTTAAGAAAAAAACATACCAAATCGTCATTTTATCATACATGTCATATTTTACTAAATATTGTGAAAAGTCCGTTTATAAAAGTATAATGATGAGAGTGAATTACCATTGTACACCTTTATTCGGAACAGGTCGAATATACAGACAACACACAACAGCTGATGTCTAAGCTTTAGTCCTTCACTCCATGTGATATGGCTGTTATCCCTTTCCTCCATAGACACACCTTTATTGCATGGGCAAACAGTGTAAATCCATATCAGCCGGCACATGTGCCATCTGATCAGGATCTGCACTGTTCGCTTTTTTGATTTATTAGGGTATTTCTGACCAAAAAGCAACCAGTGCAGATCCTGATCAGACTGAACAGATGTGCCTGCTGATCTAGATCTACACTGGTCGCACATGCATAAAAATGCATATGTATGGAGGGGAGTGTTATACCTTGGGCAAACAGAGACATTCAAGATCAGCCAGCCCATTATGTTCTGTTGCTTTTACATTCATTAGGTTATTTCTGACCAAGAAACAATCAGTGTAAATCCAGATCAGATGGAAAAATTATGATGTTCAAGCTCATATGAATGAACACTGGTATATGGAGTAAAAATTTTAAAAATCTACATGAAGTGCTGGTGAAAACTATAAAATGAAATGAAATATGAAATTTTACAGCCAGAACATGTGAAGGCCACCACAACCAATATTTTGTTGGAAAGTCCTATTAAATCATGTATTTGTAAACGCAACTTATAAACATTTCTTTGAAGTAAACAATTTTAAATGTATTAAATTTTTGTATAAAGGTACAGCCTTCTAAATTTATACTGAATAATTATACATGCTTTCCATGTGCAACTGTAATTATTATAGTTCATCTAGCCATCATTCACTAGGCATGTTTTCATGAGGCCCGTCTGTTTGGACAATCACATAGTTGTATAAACAACAATATAAGCAATAAAATTTTATTTTCACCATCACAGATAACAAATTATTAAGTAACCATAACACTCATTTTCATCCTTGTTTAAATGTTTTCAAAATAAATGTGACATTTAGATTTTATTGTTTTAAATTGACATTCACTTGTAAACTCATAATCTATTACACTTATTAATTCAGCAGCCAGTCCTCAATTTCAACTCTTCAGAAAATACAGTAAAAGCTGTTTAACAGTTTCTCGTCTTGCTTTCCTCTTGCTTAATCCCCCACATTCCATTGACCGTCTATCAAAATTACTGATGTCTTTAAATTGTTAATGAGCTAACATTGTCAAATTGTTAATTATAAAATCCAGGAACTGTATTTAATAATACTGTTATCATCTGTAATTCAAAGATACAATCAAAGTTAATAATTTTATAACTAAATAATGATGTTACTGTTAAAAGTCAAACATGTTTTCACCTATGTAAGAGCAGTGACTAAAGAGACTGAAATTAATGGATTAGCTGAGTTTATAATTAAGATGAAATTGGGCATGCATATAACATTATACACATCTATAACACTAAATAAACAATAACAGAAATAAGAATAGTTCTCTGTATTAATTATTGTTCATACATTTTTTACAATAGGAATCCATAGTTAATATTCTAGAATCCTGTTTGCAATCACATATGTTTAATAATGGTTTTGGGTTTAAATTATTTTTTGTTATGTGATTCCCTTTGAAATACCATTATAATTTTGGCAAAAACATAATTGCCTCGGCTGGCTTGCTGTCATTTCATGTTAAGCATTTTGACAATAAAAAACAACAAATTTATAAAAAAACGACAGAAAGCTGTCCAATTCCAATCCATAATCTGCTAAATCAATACAGTGTAAATATTCTTTCAAATTAAACCTGACCATCCATTGCCCAAAACAAGTATTTTAAAGAAACTTGTCAACTGAAAAGTGGGCTAGAATGCAGTTTACAGATACGGATGCTACCATAGAGCTTGCTTAATAATTATATATTAATAATTAAATGCAAGCAGGGGCGTGGGGCGGTAGGCCCCATAAACCACTCAATTCTGAACTAACTGTTCAATGCATTAGCTGCATTATGGGGCATCAACAACAAACTATACGTACTGGTAAAATCCAATTGTCACAATATCACATGGGACCATAATCTGACTGATTAAATGCAAATTCTGATATGGATCTACACCGAATCTAGAGCTCAAAAATTATCATTAGGATATCAAAAGAATGTTTCTACAGCACTTCGATTACACAATCTTTTGAATGGATAAATACGACTGGGCAGTTTCTAGTAAACACCATGGAGTCTGCATAACAGATCAATCCTTTCCATTAATTTTGTAAATTATATCGCTACTATCAAACACGTATGTTTATCTTTCAATCCTTATCTTTCACCGGTGTATGCTGATCCGCCATTTTGATGCTGGGTAGTTGTCAAGGTATCACGGGGTAAAGGTCATGTGACGAACGAACTACTTTCTAGACGTTGACAGAGATTAAAGCGAGTTAAGGAGCGACAACTCTGGATAGAGATTGTTTTAACCAGTGAATTTGACAGAAAAGTTGCAAGAAACGTCGCCAAAACCGCGTGTATATGACGCGACGTCATGACGTCAAATATACAAATTTTAACCCGTTTTCTAAACGTTCTCATCTGGTATGTTATGTGCGTTTGGGTACCAACGTGAAAAAATCAGTGAAAATAAAAATGATATTCCACTGTTTGAAACCAGTGAAATACCACTTTTATTTCACCGGGACATTGTATATTTCACTGAAAAGCATAAAATAAAAACGGACATTATTATTGACCAAAGGTTTATCGTACATATAAGTTTTTGCTATTGATTCAATTGACTCTTCAGATGCTGTTATAAGACGGCATTTGGTTCAAATCTGCTAACATTGCAACAGTGTTACGTTCATGTTATATAATCTATAAACGGAGTACTTAATATAAAACAGGATTTTTAAACAATTTTGTTCCAGAATAGTACCTTTGTTATTGCATTATTTTACAAATTCAAAGCGGTATTTCGTATTTACAATAGTTAGCGTAGTAAGAAAACTAAGTGCATTATACATAATTAATATTTAACATGAATACAAAACGGGTTTATATGGTATCTGAAAGTAATTTAAAGGTACTAAAAACATTATGAATTGATCGAAACAATTTTGATAGGTTTGTCGATGGTGTTTTGTTTAAAAAGACCGGTCCGTCTGGTAATGAGACAGATTTCCTATTGCACGAAGACACATTGCTGACATATTTAGCAGGATCGAGCTTACATGGCAAGCAGGTAAAACTACTTAGTAATACATAAAACTAGATGACATGAAGAAAAAGCAGTATTTGTGTTGTTTTGTGCGTATGGTAATAATAAGCGAAAAGAATTATTTAATATATTAAATTACCACTAAAGTAAAATAATATTTCACAAACCAGCAGTAAGATTCATGTATTCCATTAGAATGACAATCGAAATGGCCAAGGCATCGGCATTTAATCAGCAATCCTCAGCAAAAAAAATAAACACGTTTCCTGTTTTAATAAATCATACCTTATACAATGTATTTTTACCGAGTTCAGCTATTCTACAGCGTGTTAATGTATTCACTGTTTGGTGAATAATTCATACCGTATGCCGTAAAATATATTTCGACCATTTGCAGTTATCCTGCAGTGTGTCAATTCATTCACTGTTTTAACGAATAATCCATACCTTATTCAATGGATTTCGACCATTTGCAGTTATACTGCAAGGTGTCAATTCATTCACTGTTCGATGAACAATCCATAACTTATGCATTGGATTCCGACCATTTGCGGTTATCCTGCAGCATATCAATTCATTGACTATTTTACGAATAATCCATACCTTATGCAATGGATTTCGACCATTTGCGGTTGTCCTGCAGCTTGTCGATTCATTGACTATTTTACGAATAATTCATACCTTATTCAATGTTTTTCGACCATTTGCGGTTGTCCTGCAGCATATCAATTCATTAACTGTTTGACGAATAATCCATACCTTATGAAATGGATTTCGACCATGCGCGGTTATCCTGCAGCTTGTCAATTTATTCACTGTTACGAATAATCCATACCTTATTCAATGGATTTCGACCATTTGCAGTTATCCTGCAGCTTGTCACTTCATTCACTGTTTGACGATTAATTAATATCATACAATGGACTTCGAAGGTTTGCAGGTATTCTGCTGCGTGTCAATTTTTTCACTATTTTGAGTATAATTTATACCTTATAACAATGAATTTCGACATTTGCGGTTATCCTTCAGCGTGTCAATTCATTTACTGTTTTACGAATAATTCATACCTTATACAATGGATTTTGACCATTTGCAATTATCATGCAACGTGTATTTTCATTCACTTTTCGTTTAATAATTCATACCTGGTACAATGTATTTCGACGTTTTTGCAGTTATCCTGTAGCGTGTCAATTCATTCGCTGTTCGATGTGGGCAACATCGTTTATACGGGCTACATTGGAAATCTGAAGATTGCAGCCGAGGTAATTTAAATGTTAAGACATATGCATTAAAGCATTAAATAAAATTAGCAGAAGAATTTACCCTTTCATTTGTATGGCTTTTGTTAAACGCAGTTGTTTTATTACTATTTACATGTAATTCAATGGCTAAAATACGTATGTTTTCTTCCACCACCCCTTTGAATTGTTTTTATTTTTCTTAAATACATAAGGTAACAAATGGTTAGTGTTTAATTCTGAAATTTTTGAGTGGCACTCAACCCGGGTTAAGGCGGCGTTGACAGTAATATGCTTTCCGATAAATGTTCATGAACAGGCTCAGTCAAACGTTTGATATCTGTCGTGGTCGGATCTTCCGAAGTCCTTTTCCACCTATTTAGAAACCAAATAAAATTTTGTTATCCAAAATTTAATCTCTATTGAGTTTTCAATGAAAATCATGGGACCGTAGATTAACATATAAAGAACCATTGAGAAAATAAACCAGTGAACACGAATAACTTTGTTTGCACGTTTAAATACTAATGAAACAAAAATTGATATGTGCATATCAGGAATAGCCGCACATAGAAAGCACAGCCTAACACGACGAATGTAATTTTGTGAATAATCTGTATGTCGAATTGTACAAAACTGTAGTGATTTTTATCATTTATGGATTCTCAGGTGGGTGGATCTAATAACAACCCAAGGTCTGTTATACGACCTGTGTATTGGATGTGTTACGTTTAGAATGTGTGCTTTAGGGCAGCATGTTCGTTTCGACTATTTATGGTATACATACGAGGGATGATCCAAAATAACGTAGACTTTTGCTATTGTTTTTATATTATTCAAGATACCACAAATAAAATTACACAAGCTTTAATCGGAATATGTCCAGCATATTTTTACAAAATATCAGCAAAATAAAACATCACATAAAAAAACTATGAACAATTAAATTCATACACTAACCGCTATTCGGCGCACGTCAAATAAGATCTAATAACGTCAACGGCGTTAATTCACGGGCGCAGCGTTAGCGAAGCGGCGTATGTTCTAAGTTTCTTTAAATAGACTCTGTCACCGGAATGCGATGCCGGGGAACCAATTGATCGAACATGGTAGTGTATCATTTCTGGTCAAAGTCTCGCAAGTGGATATATGAAGCGATCAAAAAATGGTCCTCTTCTCGCTCGTACCGCCGAAGAAACGACCGGGAATGCAATGCCCACAGTATCGCGGTACTTTAGCAACGGGCGTGTAACTGTTTAAATAACTCATTACAAATTTGTATTTGTTAATATATAACAAGTCTTTGCATTGTGGACACAGTCTGTGTAGCTGTTTACCCAAGTGTAATTAAAATTATAAATAACTTATTTATTCTTATTTGATAATTTATTACTTCGTAATGATCCAAATACCAAACAAAAACATTTTTGAAAAAAAAATATTTGTTAATTAATTATTAACACACCTTTAAAAATTGTCATTTGTTCGGCAATATCCGTTGCACGGTACCTTTTCCAGTCTAGAAGAGGTCGAAAAGCGCCACAATAGTAAGACTTTAGTCCGCTTCAATCGCCTGCCGGCTTGACGTCACTGCCGTAACGCCGAATTTTTTTTCCTTACCTCAGGCCAATTTAATGGCTCTTCTGACTGTATAAAAAACACTGGTACCACTTAAAAACTAGAGCTCGGCTTACGGAAGTTTTCATTTGTGTCTGCTAAATTATTATAGCTTTTCATGAGGTGATTTTCAAAGACCATGACAGAATTTTATAATAGCGCGTATTAACGGGCGATCTGACGGCGACATTTCTGACGTTTAAACGTTGGTGATGGCTCTCTGAAATATTGACTGTTTTTAAAACGCATGGTCAGAATGACGTAAAATTTCGGCCTGACATCATTTGTATACCGTTCTTTGATTTTGCGAAGTTTGGCTCTTTTTCCACTAGTAGTTTTGTTTTTATTGACGGGTATATACTTTATAAAGTACAATTGCAACGGCGTGCGCCGCCAACGTGTTACCATGGTTATTCAAATAAGCGACGCGCTTTTGAAATCGAATTAATATATGAATATTTTAGCTCAGTTTGTTACGTTTGTGTTCAGATTAAATTTAGTATATAATTTATTGCGAACGTGTTTCAAATTAAGATGCAATTACAAAAGTCTACGTTATTTTGGATCATCCCTCGTATATTGTTTTTATTTATTTGATGGTTTAACAATAACAATATCAATGATTGTAAACAAGCATACATTACTTTGAAGGTTACGACGAACCCCGTAGTCTTATTAAAGAATGGGCAGACGACGATCAACATTAAATTCACACTTCCATTTTATTATATAATAATACTTACTTTATTATTCGTACGGAACTAAAATAAACGCAGTATCATACAATAAATATACTGAACAAAAATAAAAAGTATCCACTTTTTATGCTTATATTCACTTTAACATATTTTCATTTAATCACTTACGCTTTGAATGGTGTTTAATTGGTTAATCTCAGTTGTTTTTAATTTCAATTGTTCATAAACATAATCTTCCACACCAAGACCTAAGCAACGGCCAGTCGAATAACAATTAATAATGGATTACAAAACACTACATATTCAATTTAAAGGGAGGTAATTGGAAATGGTTGGACTTTCTAGCGTAGTTTATCGAGGACTACTTGTTTCATTGATGAATGTTTTGTGATTTTATTGATCACAAGAGGTGGAAAAATTGATTTAATTCAAATCATTGTGAATACTTCAAAGAATCACTGACTTTTTCCTGGAATCCTCATTACAACAAAGGAAAAGATAACTAAGTTGTGGCTGCAGATTTTCAAGAACACTTTTTCTCTTTGCAATGATAACAGAAATGCAAAGTTGTCCACATACAAAATTCTAAGTTTTCGTTTTCAAATTTTACAATATTTAAGATAGGAAAGTGGATACTTTTTATTTTTGTTGAGTATATGTTGCTATGTAGTAATTAATATTTTTGTTTTAGAATATGTGAAATGTTTAATATTGAATCCAAATATCATTCTCTTGTTTCTGTTTTTTTATTGTTGTTGATTTTTGTTATATAAATGACCAGTCCGTAGCAATGACCAATCTTTTTATTTATTCAGGTTATCATCCGAGACACGAAGCTTTACCAAAACAAACTGTGCTATTGTAGAGTAGATCCCCACATGAAAACTGCAGATAACAGGTAATACGTTAGGGTATCGCTGTTCCTCAAAACCATAATGTTACACAAACGTAGATACGTACCTTTAATGGCAGACAGTCCGGCTGCTCGAGGTTCTTGTCCCGTGTTCACAAAACACGTTGACATTAATTTTCATTGTCATCTGATGTTCAATATCAAATTCGAATAATAAGATTTTAATATCGAAATTCTAACAATTATGTCTCGATGAAAATATGTAGAATATTATATTGGATGTCAACAGACGATAAAATCATATTAAAATATGTTTTCTTACATGGGTCCACTAGGTATGGTATCTTTACAGTTAAATGTCGTCAGACTCAAAAGATATTGCGTTATTCTTTTTCTTGTTAACCCAGGAAATACAAAATATTGTCTTTAATATAATACTTTGACAACCATTTTGCTACATTATCCAAAAACGTGAGAGAAAAGTAAACACTTTGCTAGTTGTTTCAATTAAGTGAGAAAAAAAACTGTATGGTTTGTTAAGGTGTCTAATGCTTTAACAAGTATCTTTCCATCTTCAGCTATTATGAACAGCAAAGAACGGGATACTTTATGCTGTATTATAATTCAAAGTACAAAATAGAGGTAATTTGGTAAACGATACAACAGTTATTTAATCAGTATCACAATTCGTATTTAAATAAAAAGCAGTGACATCATTACAATGTTCATTAAAAGAAAGAAACATGTAAAGAAATCGATTTCTCAACATTATTGTTTACATTTTCGCCAGTAAATACACTCAGAGTCATTATTTGCTTTCATAATAACTTTGTAAACAATTTTGTATATGTATCAACAGTTTAAATTAATTAAATGCACGTATCATTTATTTATGAGACAAGAAATACTGCTCTCTTTCGAACATGTTCACGCTGCTATTTCTATTAAAAGTTCACTATCTTTCTGATAGGTACAAATACAAGTTGAGCAATGTTTTACACAGTGTTGGTTCAGCTGGAACAGTTTTCCTAAATGCGCATGCGCAATAGCAGTGCGAGCTGGAAAAGATGTCTTCATGATTAACACTTGCGGTTCCGTGTATTTTCTTGGATTCACAAATTGCGGAGATGGCGGAATTATCAATGTGATAGAAAGTGGAACCAGAGAGTACAGGGTAAAACATTCAGACGAACACTCACGCCAAATATTAAGCGTTGCAACACTTTATTTACAATTTTCAATTAACCGATGTTATAATATTTAAGCTGCCTTGGATAATTTGATATTTCATCTTTGTTATCTCAGCATTATGTTAACGAACACAAATTGTCCGAATTAGCTAGTTTTTTTACCCGAAAAATTATGACAATGAGAAGACAAACTTCTAAACCTCGCGCTACACATAAACATCATTGAGCAGACGACATTACTTATTATGCATTTCGCGTTAAAAATAACATTGTGATGTCAAACGGTTAAATAGAACTTTTATTTGTTATACGAAATTAACTGATAGTTGTATCTTCTTTCTAAATATAGTAACAACCAAAATGTCATCAGCTATGACTGAAGACCCTTTTCCCGTGGCTTGTCCCATACGAAATCAATCATGGGATCATGTCATTAAAAACAAAATTGACCTAAGCTATAGGAGTACCCTACAAGATAACCAATTTTGATATGTGACATTCAGATTTTTTAAACTGTAACATGTTGATACATGAACGATAATAGTCTCTCTATATTTTTTGTATAGTAAAAGTAAATAAAGATAAGAAGAAAAACAAGATTTTGGAAGGTCACTTTTTACACATCTGAACGATATATGCATGTATGTATTTATAATATGACAGATTTCGTAAAGACTAGGGGCTTTGAAGAAAAAGGTCATTTGCATCATGGTTTGAAAATTCACGAAACCGCGATGTTCTGTTACGCACACCCATGTACAAGTTGCAATCGAAGATAATAATACAACAATATAATAACAAGGCTAAAGTCACTCCCAAGCGCTGATGACAGATGCCAAGAAGCCGTTCGGGATAACATATCTAGCTACTAAATTAGTTTGCTTACAATAACAGAAACAAAATATACGATTGTATCAAGCTTCTATTCAAGATACATAAACATTAAAAGATTTTCCAACATCTAGCACCCAAAGAGGTCAGCAACTTGTCAGCTGTAGAAATGAAATCTATTTTTGTTGAACATTCGTTTTATAATATTACGATGTTTGAGAATTGGAAAGGTGCCGATAAGGCACAATTTGCGACACATTTAGTCACCACAGGTGTCACCACATGTGATGCAATGAACGCTTTGAAATTGTTGTGGGATTTCAGAATGTCAAATTAGGGTCCCAATTTGCATTTGTCACCTTTGTCAATTAGCAATGTTTTGATAGCACATATCTTTTGTTTGACGTTACCAGCATGACTATTTGAAAATCAGGACCATTCACTATAATAAATTGATAAGTTAACGTGTACTTAATAATATATAATCTTGACTTTTTATTGGTGAATGACACAATATATAAATAGTAATGAAATAAAACAGTAAAATGGCGTTAACGTTCCGTAGAGCATTCATAAAAAGATACTTGAACAGTAAACATCGAATTAAAACAGCAACAACATCCCTGTGTGAAGTTACTTCAAACGGGCAGCAGACAGATAAAAGTTAAAAGTTCACAATGCACTTCAGAATTAGCCTAGAAGGCGGGAACTGCGATGTAAAATTATAATATGAATCTAAGACAACAGACAGACAGACATTTCTTCAAAAAGATGATCGGTTTTATTTATGTTTTTTGTGATTCGATTATTTCACAGCATGATATTTTTCTGTCCACCGTAACAGTATACCTGTAAAATTCTTCTTGCTAACAAGGCAGTAACTTGTACACTTTTGTTGATTTCTTTCAAAAATGAAATAAAAAGCAAAACGCATTTTTTTACAAAATAAAACTTAATTTCCCTTTTCATTAAACGTTTACTTATATGGAGTATGTGATTCATAAATACAAAGTAACTTGAAGATGAAAGAACATTAACAGAAACACAACATGCATTTGATCTCATTCAATATCGATTATAATCTTTCGAGTACTCGAGTACTCGATCGACAGATTATCGGAGTACTCGAGTACCAATTTTACTACTCGTTGCCATCCCTAAATTATATATGTATCAATAACGTTATAAATATTTTAATTGAAAGAGAAGAGAGTAGAACTGAATTAAACGCGTTCATGTTCGGTACATAAAACTACATGCAACCCTAGCAAAGTTAATATATAATTATAAATCGTGTGCGATCTGTGGATCTTTTCAGATATTTACTCCAATTGGAACACAAATTCTTGTACAAATGCTGTCGGGTGAATATTATAATGGAAAACTTAATATTCAAATCTTCATGGCACCCAAAGATGAACAGAATGTAGTAGGACACTGTGGAAAATTTGACGGTGATGATTATTACGAGTTCACACACAAGAGTGGTGATTTCACGTTTAACTCCATGTATAATGCACAGGACCCAGAAACATTTTCTTCCAGCTGTAGGTAAATACACACAGTAAATATAAATATTGTTCTGTTAATTAATAAGGTACACTTTCTCTGTAAGTCTGTCTAAATTGTTCACTTGATTTTTAAAGCACGAAGTTTCTCGTGACAAACACTTGAATATAGATCAAACATCCTAGTACTAAAGAGATGGTAATGTACGATTTGATTACAATATTTAGACCTTGAGCTGCCAATAGACCCCCTCCCCCCCCCCCCTTGGGGAATTTTGAAGAGTATGTTTTTCTGAAAGCCTATACCATTCTACGCATTTTGCAATTTGTTTGCACTCTGGCGAGTGGGGCGTTTTTCCGTAACGCCTGTTTGAATATGTTACCTTTGAAAAAAAGCTTGTGTTAGAATGAAATATTGGACAATTGTAAAAGTTCTAAAAAAAACTATTTATTCTACACCAGGAAGCTCTTATCTATTTACAAATGCAATAAAACATCTGTAACCTAAGGTATTGGTCTAAAATAGTGATTAAGTTATGTTACTTAACATGAAAACCTACTTAAATAAGATGTATGAAACATTTCTTACGTGCAGTAGCATGTAATTTGTGCTTATAATTAAAATATAGTAAGATAAATGAGAATTCAGGACAAATATAATACAGTGATATACATTGGGACAAAAGCCCGTAACGCTATATTGAAATATGTTACCGAAAGAAAAGAAAATGGGAAAACAACCCATACATGTATTAGACCTTGAGCTGCCAATAGACCCCCTTCCCCCATGGGGAGATTTTGAAGGGTATGTTTTTCTGAAAGCTTATCCCATTCTTCGCATTTTGCAATTTGTTTGCTTTCTGGCAAGTTGGGCGTTTTACCGTAACGCCTGTTTGAATATGTGAACTTTGAGAAAACTTTATGCGTTGAAGAAATAATTGGCAATTATAAAAGTTCTGAAATAAACCTATTTTTCTACACCAGGAAGATGGTTTTTTTTAATTTTTAATGCAATAAAACATCTGCAATCTACGGTACAGGTCTATAAATAGTCATTAAGATATGTTACATAACATCAAAACCTAGTTTAAAAAGTTGTATGAAACATTTCTTACTTACATTAGCAAGTAATTTCTGTTTTATTTCCTTAATTCATTAATATAAATAAGAATGCAGTATTTAAATGTAATAAAGTCAGATTGAAACACACTTCTTGTTTAATGTATGTAAATAAATACACATATTTGTAAATTCCAAAAACAAAAATATATGAAAAAAAAAACAATGAAAAAACATCTCAAAGATAGCAAATAAAATATTTATAAATAAGATAAATTATAA
Organism: Corbicula japonica; assembly: GCA_038501625.1. NCBI lineage: Eukaryota > Metazoa > Mollusca > Bivalvia > Venerida > Cyrenidae > Corbicula > Corbicula japonica. Next base: position 27,812 of record JAZAYU010000573.1, on the reverse strand, counting down.
AGAAATAAACTCTGAAAGACATATTGTGTGATTTAAATGTAAACTGTGTTAAACACTTTGTTAATATTATCTATAACTTTTGTTATATGTGACTAATATTATGATATATCATATACTTAAGCCAATTGTTTATAAATTTGAAGTTTAGGTGTAATTGTTTATGTTTAAATACACCTCTTCATGAGTTTTAACGATTAGTTAGCTTTATATCATAATAAAAATAAAAAACATACCATAAATCACCATTTTTAATATGTTACCCAAAAGAACGTATTTTAGTTACCAACCTTCCTGCACTTTATGTATCTTGCAATCAAATAGGTAATATATATTAAGAATTATGTTACAAAAGGAAATTAAGGTATTGATGCTGGTGATATTAAACAGAAATGTATTTTTTAATTTAAATGTAGTTAAACTTTAGAGGTTAATGATCTGTGTACTGCTCAATATGTCTTAAAAACGGATGTGTTGGATGATGTAGATTGTTCAAGTTCGTCCTATTTTAAATCTTTTTAAATTAACATTAAACCTATCAATATGGTTCACTGACAACATTGTAATACAGCTTACGTTTGCACTAATCATGGGCTGTTGCATTCAGTCTAAAGCTAAGTCCAGATACTCTCGATTGAGACAGATAACATTAATTTGTTCTAACAAAATGTAGAAAAGAAAGAATAAACAAAATTAACATTTTTTATCATTTTATTGTTCTATTTATGTCTTTAGTCATCCTATAATATGTTACCAATTTTTACTTTAATAATCAGCAAATACAATAAGAAAAGAAAAGCAAGAAACTGCAAATGATAAGTTAAATAACATTTTGATAAATATTTATATAATATTATATTATGTTAAAGTTGATCTATAACAAATTTAAAAGCTACTTAATTTTAACTTTACACGAATTAGCTGATTAAATTATCGGATGTTTGAAATGTTTTTAAAAGTAGTTTTATTCATCAAAAATACTAAGGTTCAGTGTACAAATTGTAAAACATTGAAACAGCATGAACATTATCTAGAATTTGTTTGACTCAAGTAAAAGAATTTTTACCTAAAAAAATTATTATACATAAGTCGACGTTAACTTGTCTATTAGCTTACCATCACCTACATACATGTAACACAGATTGTATTTCAAATTAGGATGTTTCTCTTTAACACTTATGTGTCTTTAAGAAAAATAACATTCTACAAAGATCTTAAGGAATTCTTAAGAAATTCTTAAGCTTTCTTTGAACAATGGAAAAAATCATGTTTCATTTAGGACAATTTATTTTTCGTATTTCACATGTTTTATTTAACAGCAATGTCAGTTATTATTGCTCTAAAAGACCAGAACTGGTGCTTTCAACCTTGTTTTTAGTAAATATAGTTTATACTACGGTAATCAAGATACAAACTATCGGGTAAAACACGGTTTAGAAATTTATTTTCTTTATTCTAATTGTTCTTTATAAAAAAACATTATTCAAATAATTAGGTAACATATAATTAGTTTTAATTAGTTTTATTTGTAACACTTTTCAAAGCAATATTTTTATCTCTTGTCTTTTTACTTTTTTGGAACCAATTCTAAAAACTATTTCATAAATGCATTGTACTTTGGCAATATCGTAACTTCGGAATTATATGTTACGGAGATTTGAAGGTTTACAATGGACAAGCTTAAACACTTTAACATTTTAACCACATAACATAACATAACATAGTATACACTATAAACTTCTTACTATTATTATTTTATAGTTTAATCTAAAATGATTGCATAGTCATGATACAGTTTTGTAAATGTAATCAGTTCTTTGTACAACAATATCAGTTTTAGAGAAAATACTTCATTCAATCAGTAATATTAGTTAAAAAACGTCTGTGAATGTAATTAGAAATCTACACAGGGCTAACAAACATCAGGACATTGTACAGAGCACACATAGTTAATTTCTTCAAATAGATATCAGCTAACACCATTAAAAATAAATAAAAACAAGGAAATAGGCCTATTTTTAATAAGTAACATATGTTATGTATGTTGAAAATTTGAAGTCATGAAAGTTTCAAGAACACTTACATATATAAAGCTCAATGATTTAATAAAACTCTATATTTTATGCTTGTTTATCCCAAAACAAGAATATAATATTTGAATTAGCGATATGGTAACATATAAGATTATGGAAAAATTATTACAATTGCCAGTGTGATTTTTATGAAAATCACACTGGGTTATATTGTTTGATCATGCAGCTTTCAAAAACATGTATTATTGCCAAAGTTTGATTACAAATAAAAATCCTACAGGTAAGTTTCTGACTTAAATTTCCTCTTTTTAGGGTTATGTTTGTTATACACAAAATATGTTACCTAAGTGCAAAAATTTTGAAATGAAAACTACATCAATCAACAGATAATACTTCATCCTTATATAAACATATAAGTTTCATTAAATCGTATCTGGAATAGAGCAGAATTAAAGATTCAAAATCCATATATTTTTTCTACAAATTTTAGGGGTAACATATTAAAACCTCCGTAACACCCTTATGCCCCACTCGCCAGAGTGCTAACAAACTGCAAAGGATCCAGGACGTAACAGGCTTTCAGAAAAATCATGTCTACAAAATTCCCCAAGGGGGGGGGGGGGGGAGCAAACATGTTCCTGGCCACCGGCCTAATTAGTCCGTGAAGGCTACACTATTTGTATGATAATCAATAATAAACGTACTAATTTTCTTTATATCATTAATATTAATAATCTGAATGCAAGTTTTGTGAATGTGATAATGTTTTACAGTCATATTGAAACTAATGTGTAAAACTAATTTTCTAAAATGTGCGGACAGGTAATGTACGCCTTATAAAATTATCCTTACCTTAACTAGTCAACTATTTTAAACTTGGTCAGATCATTCATTTAACGATACAGACGTACTTCTGCAAATACTTCTGGATATAAACGTCGAAGTTTAAAATAAACTTCTTTTGTTATTCTTCAGAATATCAAATGAGGAAAATCTCTTCCTGAGGACCGACAGAAAACTAGAATCATGGAACGATATCAATAAGAAGTATTGTGTTTGCAAACAATCTAGAGATTCCTTCTTTGAGACGACGTGTGTATCTTTGCAGTATTTTGGTTGCATGAATGGAAAAATACTGGCAAAATGTCAACCCCTCACCAGAGTAAGGCGAAGTTCAAACAAACGTAAAGAGATGGATCTCATGCGTTTGTTTGCCTTATTTTCACAAGAACGAACTGATCGAAAAAAGGTTTGTAACCAATGTAAAACTGTTAATATGCTTTTATGCTGTAGAAGCTGAAGATTCGTCCATTGTAAAATTGGATTTTTCAATCCATCTTAGTGATATTTTTATTTTACAACTCGTTATTAAAAAAAGTTCTTTATATTTATTCATACAATTTGGCTTGCTTATCAATTTAGCATTTTTTAGTATAATTTATTTATCGAGAACTGCTTATTTGCTGTATATGTATTGTGAAAGAAAGATAACGTTGACCTAGTTTCAAATTGACAACTGAAGAATGCCAACGATTATTTAAATAATTCTAATACATGCCAAGATAACTTAAAGGAAATTGCAATCTAACCTATGGTCAATATTTGCACTAGTTTGATACGAAGTTTTGTAAACTAATTTTTGCTTACAGAGAGAGGTTACCTACAACATCAGCGCTGATGAAGCAACCAATATTTGCGCTAGTTTGAAGGAATCTTTACCGCTGACTGAAATGGCCGATGTGTCTGGAAATGAAAGTGCTAAGGCAGTAACGTCTCACTGTGAATTCGATGTAGTGGTAATGACATTTGCATTCTTGCAGTTTGTTTCTCGCACTGCGATGTGTAGGTAAATGTATTTAAAGTACGTAACATGTACTTCATAACGCATATTCAGAATAGCAACCTACCCACGCAGGCAATAGTCAATGAAGAGGAAATGAAATCTCGGGTCTATAATGAAAATGAGAACAGAGTGGTTTCAGCCTTAGAACTGTAAGTGGCCAGATATTATGCCCCTATGCGTTTAAATACCTCTAAAATTTAGAATTACATGTATACATTTAGAAACCGGCCACGGTAAGCAATTATTTTACATGAAACTGTTAACTGCGAATGAAATTGTCAGAATGAGTTTTAAATTCAAATATATTTGTATATTACCTTTAGATGAGCTGCGCCAGAATTTACTTAAGAGTCGAGCTAACTCTATATCTTTATTTTTAATTTAAGGCATCGTGAAATATTAAACAAAGAATTGTATTCTGTCGTTTAAAAGTGTATTGTTTCGATCGTTACTAAAATTGTATTTATGTTTCAGGCATCAAATGATCCTACCTTTGTGAATGTGCATTTAGATGCAATGAATAGCGTCGTTAAAACACTGTTGGCCATGTCGCCATTGTATGTCGCAAACAACACGGACAAGGTTAATTACTTCATCGCCAACAGCTGTCCAATGAACTGTTCAGGGAACGGTATCTGCATGGCGAATGGTAAATTTGTTAATACTGATTTTTTATCTCAAAAGTAATAATTTATCTTTTTTTTTCTAAAGACTTTGAGGTATTAGACATCATCTGTAAAAGGCACTATTTCGATTTTTCTAGCCCTATTCGCTTTTCTTACTAAACGCTCATACAATCAGTCTTTAGTGTGATTTATTTTGTAGAAACGTATATTTTATGCATCAGATGCATAATGTTATGTCTTTTCTGAGGATTTTCCTATATCAATGTGCAGGTACATGTGCGTGCAGTGGCACCTTCAGAGGGTCAGACTGCAGTATAGACATAACACAACCTTTGATAATTGATGACATAGAGGGAGGAGGGGTGTGCGACGTTGCGGAAGATGACTGTGGATGTTTCACGCTGAGAACTTATAATCTGCTCGAAATTTTTTACTGTGCGATAGACATCTACCAGGTACCTCACTTGAACATGTAAAATATTAATATTTATAAAGCAGGTGTACCATTTTGGTTACACGAATGAATGTTTACTTTATTTACGAATATTGACACAAGACCAGTTTCAAATTTGTTCAAATATAAGGCATCAGAAATGATAAAGAATATTGACCACGAATGGAAAAATGTCATAATTGCCAATAATGAAAAAAGGAGCGGTATTCAAGTTATAGTCAACTTTTCTATAGTTCATTGTTACATAAAATAATTCAATTTATACACATATAAACAGGTTTCCTCGGGGTTTAGACATCCGTGTATATTTTTGACCATAAAGGGAAATTAAATATTTTAAAATGCCTAACCACTTTTATCTTGAATTTCGAATCATAATAAAACAGACTAACCAAGATATTTTTAAATGCCTGTATTTTTTTGTATACAATTATTTTGTTCCAGGTCCCATGTATCTATCTTCATCATGTAAACAGTAACAAACATTTGTTTGGGGGAAACAGAGAATGGGCAGGGAAAATAAACCAAACCCTTAGTAAATACCACACTTAAATAAAGATCACTGTAATAATAACATGAATAAGACTACTTTTATAAAGTGCACTATTCTAACCCGAAATTAAGACCAATATAAAATCCACGTTTGTCAATTCATTACAATATTTAATTAGTTTACGATAAGCGGTACAAAGCATTTTAAGTCTCAAATTTTCTGCAATGCATTGTATCATCAGTTTATGTATATAACATTCTTTGTAGTACATTGCTTTTTAGTAATTAGTAATACATTGCCTTTTTCAGAAACAAAATAGTTATATTTTGATATTTATCATGTTTTATGATTCATTTTAAAGCAGACCTTGCATATCCTAAAACCAAGAGCTGTTTATGATTTTCACTAGGTGAGTTTTTACAGTCATTGAATAAACCAGTTTCTTTCGAAGTTTCCTTTTAATCGATTTCAGCTCTTCTATTTAGGCTTATTTTTAGTAAAGAAAATGTGTAAAATTCTTTATTGTTAAAAAGGTTTTCAACAACACGAATGTTGAGAAGATATGGTCAGGAACGAACATTGGTTTGTATGAAGATTTGTTCACTGGTGTATGCTGCGTCAACAACGAACAAATGCCTTGGCATTAAAGTATGGCTTTGCTCTCAGTAACGATGGTTTGAACTATGGGGCAGCTGTTATGACATACGTTTATGATTCAACTTGTGAACTTGTAAACATCACGTCTAGCGCCGAGGTTGTTATTTCAGTTAAGGTAGGTCTAATTAGTGAATTGTCGCCATTACTCTACAATCAAAACATCAAATATGAAATCATAATTCGTTATTTGTTTTGCATAGTTTTAGTTATTTCCCCCTTCTTACCAAATGAATGTTAACTTCTACTTAATGTTTTCTTTGCATATTAATTAATTTTCTTTTTTGCATAGAATAGCAAACATATATAAAGTGTATGCTTTTAACATTATAATGAATATATTATGTTATTTATATAATAAACCTGATTTCATATTTCTTTACTGTATTGTACAATTATAACATTTTTACTCAAATATATCCTTTTCAGGACCATGATCTTCTCAAAAAATAAGGCCCTGATTTACTGTAGGACGCCAAAAACGTATTTAAACGTTTCAAAAACCGATTCTGTTTTCTCCTTGTTTTGTGGCTATTTCGAAGAGCACGATATCATTGATCAGTTTGTTTTTACTATTAGTCCTTTGAATGCATTGTATATATTATTTCAAACAACTTAAAGTTCAAAATTGTTAACATGTGACATAGATAATCTTATAGGAAAATTAGTAATTTATGGAAGTCCATTTTAAGAAAAAAATCTAGTTACAGTGTTACTGTTTCTTCGAATGTTACGATTTGGTTTCAACCATAGCGTAGCCAAGCGTTGGGATTCGGAATTTTAACGATTTATTCATGATATGCATATGTCACTTTTTTACAGAAGAAAGACCGTAACGTTAAATAACATGTTTTACCGTTATTAAATCGAGTTTCTAACCATGTTTAAAACTCCCAATTTCATTAAAATGTAGAAAATCTGTAACGGATGAAAGCGTATATGATTTATTCAAACATACGCTCATCAACCGTCGAATAAAAAAACTTTAATGCAGATTTATGTAAGGGCTTTTAAGATCGTGAAAAAAAATTAATTTTAATGTTTTAGTAGCTCAAAATTTCTGCAAGTTCTAATACGTTATTGTCGTCCGTCCGGAAAACAGGTTCGGTCGTGGAAAGGATATTAAATACTAGATACAAAGGAAGATGTCAAAACATTTAATATTAACGACACCATTAAAATATAGTACCTGCAATTAAATTTCTTGACCAGACAGATCCAAATTTTATGCTTTCCCGAGTATAAGAACGTCTTTATCTTTCCAGTTAGTATAATGAACATGTTTTATCTCATATACAGGATAGCTATTGTTTCATTGACGGTTCCTGTATTGAAAGTAACCAGACAAACACCGCAGACAGATGTATTACATGTAATCCAGAAAGTAATGTTTTCAGTTGGACACGTGGTAATGAACATATGTGTTGAAAACTTGTTTTACACTTAACTTGCTTTTAGGAATAGAATATCAAAAGTTAGTCATTTAACTTATAAATTTGTACATGTATTTCAATGATCAATTGTCCTATTTGAAGTGTTATATATTTCCCTGTAAAAAAATACTGTATGGATTTTTTTGGCGCCCAGTCAAAGAAAACGATAGTACATGGAATTCCGTTTCCATTAAATTAACATATGCTCGGTGTCTGTATGGCTTTTAATTATTTTGTAAAAATAGTGTGTGAAACTACCGAAGCTGATACGCCGAATGGTTACAATGTTGTCCTCGTGATTGTAATACCTTCAGCGGCTGTCATCGGTATATTAGCAGTTGGTCTCACCGTAGTTCTCGTGTGGAAATTCTGTTTGAAAAAGAAAGTGAAACCTAACAGGTAATGGTTCTTACATGTGTACATATTGACGTTTATTGTAACGATAATATATAAATATGAATCATTTCCAAAACAAACCAGATAAACACGATTCAAACGTGATAATGATTTTTTTCGAATGGCTAGTAAAAAGTTGCGTTTAATATTCCATGTAACTGAGTTTTTGTCGTAAGTGCGTAAAATATACAATGTAAAATGCTATATTTAAAAAAATATATGTATAACATTTTTGTTAACAATTAAACGAAGAATTACTATAATGAGTTGATAAAAAATGTATACCTTATTAATTAATAATGAATTAGGTTTTTTCTTTTTAGAAAAAAAAATAATTTAAAGTATATTCATACAAACATCGCTATTTTTATTTTTCAGCCAAGACGATGAAATACCAGCCGCGATGTCAACAACTACCAACCGACCACCTGTTGCCAATACATCATGGTATGCTTAGAAATACATCATATCAGTCCCAATCAAACTATTATAGTTATGCCTGATCATCAACTTTGTTCCTTTGTTTTACAATTTATTGCCACATTGTTTACAGCGTCAGCTTTCTAAACTGGCTTTTTACCTATTTTTTTCAATCGATAAAGTGTAGCAGTTCTGAATAATTAATTATTATGCAGATGATGGATTAAGTAGTAAAAATATAACTTTGCAAAATGTAAACAAAATTTTATTTTATGCTTTCCAGTGCATTATAGAATTTTCCCGGTGAAATAAAAGTGGTATTTCACGTTTTTCATATTTATATTTTCACTCTTTTTATTAATGATGGTACCCATACGCACATAATATTTCGAATGAGAACGTTAAGAAAACGGGTTTAAATTTGGGTATATGACGTCATGTCGTAACGTTATACACAAACTTTTCGGCGCAATTTCACTCAACTTTTTTGTCAAATTCACGCAAGTTGTGTATTAAAAGCATAAAATAAAAAGAAAATTTGTTTTCACCAGTGAAAGATAGAAATATATTTAACTCAGGCATGTTTTTTCACGAGTCGGAGCTCACTCGTTGAAATATATTTCTATCTTAAACTGGTGAAAAACAAACACCCTTTATATCTTTGTACAGTACAGATTATTACAAGAAAACAAGAAAACAGATTATTACAAGAAGACATATTATCCAGATTAGGAATGAACCCGGGACTTTCGCATGCAACGCGATCATTCTATTCACTACGCTACGAAACAAGTTGAAAGTTTTTTTTCAGTTTAATATGAATAATTTCACCATGTTGAGGGTTGCATTAGAACTAAAATCATCATCGTTAATATCTGCTACGTTGACTCTTAGTGGAAGTAAATACTGTAAATAGTGTAAAAAATCTAGGTCAAAAGCCAGCTAGACAGCTAACGCCGAAAAATCTCCCCTTCCTTCTATTGATTGTCATCTATAGGTTTAAATGGTTTTATTATGGTATGTTCAGCCAATTTGCAAACTGAGCATTTCTCCTATTTTTTGGCATCGTAAACAGTTGAACTGAAGTTGATAATACTTTGTTTGAAAGTGTTATGCGGTTGGCTCTGATTTAAATAAGAAAATCCAATTTCAAACTTGTGAAAATAACTGTTAAAAAAGTTAAATAACATAATACAAACGAAATTACCGTACAGTTTTATTAAGGCTTTTCATTACGAAACTTGATAGCTCTACAACCCAAACTAGTCAGCAACCATTTTAAATATAATCGTAATGATCTCAAGCATCATAGTTTGATCAGATTGGCATAGTTATTTTTTTTGTTTTAACGTTGACATTTTGATAATGATCTCTTTTCTGAGACACTTACATGTAACCACAATGTTGACTGTGTATTGTACCACTCAAATTACTCATTTCATTAGTTTTCTAAATAAGAAAGTAACACATCTTTATTTACAAGTTTTCATTTATCTTTATTTACTTCATTAACTAGGTCCCCATTAAAATATGCGTCTAAATCATTCAACCAACCTGAGAAGAATCCATTTTCTCTTCGCCCTGAGTGTCAGTCCCCAGAGCAAGGACAGAAATGGAAAACGATAACGGTATCAAGTAGTACGTCGACTGGCGCAAATGAGACGGGCATCCTGAAAAGGGAAGCGAGCAAAGAAACTACTGCATTTCTAAAGCAAAATCTTAAATTTGAAGCCGAAGTCGCTGAGGGCCCAAAACAAAAGAAAGAATTGACAAGGGGAGTGTCGGTCATAAACTTGGAGTTTGATTTTGATGTTGATAATGATTAACATTCTTCACATGTGACTCATTCCATTTGATTGGGCGCCTTTTACCAATTCTTTATTCTAAGTTTTACCAAGATTAATTGACAAGTTGCATACCTTCATGTGAACACACTTTAAACAAATTCTACGACAATGCCCTTTAATCACTATGTTTTATGTTGATCGTTTTCGCATACTTAAAAAAGCTTCATTCTAAAATCATTTCGACTGAAGTTGGTAATGGCGTGAGATTTGATTATTGGTTTGCATGATTGAACATTTATTGTTTTTTATATTAATGTGTTGTGCGCTTTTAAAATTTTCCATTAGTCTCATCTAAAATAATCAAATGTGATGGTTTAGGTCAATTTTACATTTAATTTAAGAGAAATATTTTTTACTACTGACATTTTGTATACACTGGTCAAAAGTTCTAAGTGCACACTTTTCAATTTTGAATATCTTAAAGTAAACTTATTCAAATTGAATGAAAGTTTGACTTAAAGTTAATAATGATCAAACAACAATAATTTTTTGAAAACCGTGCATATGTTTTACGTTTTACGTCATCCACGTCGGCATACGCTTTTTATGCATTATCCCCGTGTGGCAAGCGAAATTTATTTTTTTACAATCGTTTTTGTTTTTCACATGTTCACCGACTCAAGACAAACACGAAAAACACACCAACAAATTTTAATCATGGAACGGTTGACGTCAGCAGACAACGACATTGCCGTCAAAATTCTTTTCACAGGCACAACTTCAAATTTGTTGTAAAGAAATCTTGACGGTTTTCGTAAATGCAAAAGAAATACCTTATTTTGCATATTTTATTAATTTAAGAAGAAAATCAAACGATTTTTTTTTTCTAGATTGATTACGTTGCTTACGTTGAACGCTGATGTTACTCAATTACGTCATTAAATATTTACGTAAAACAACGTAAACTCGAAAAAATTAGTGTAAAATTTGTTGGATAAGTGTCCAATAAATAAAAATTTAAAACTAAAATTTATAGAAATTCAATAAACTTCAATATCGAATTATTCGAAAATGACGCTTATTCGGTCAAAAGGCGTATCCGAAAACTGGTCAATTTTACCGAAATGAATACATTTTTTTTTCGTTTGGAAAGCTGTTACACATCTATCATAGAAAATTGTATCATCCCAAACTGCTAGACAATTCAAAAACTTTTGGCACAAAACATTGTGTGAACAAAGGAATTTTCTCCTTGAAATCCTGTAAAAACGTTATGGATAAAATAAAGTTGAGTATGTTGGCGCATCGTGCCCAGCAGACCATTACAAAGCTACAGAAAGCTATTTCAGTGCAATGGAATGGCAAACTACAGTATTTCCTTTAAATCTGTGTGAAATTTAAATTATACAGAGATGAGAAAACGATCACAAATGATAGCCGATGCAATGATAATTAACTTGAGAATTTCTTTCTGATAACAAGTGAGCTAAAATATTAGTATTTTTTAATCTGGTTAAGCAGACTTAAAATTTTTGGTGTGCTTTAATAGAATATTGATTCTTCTTCATTGTAATTTACACTATTTTGAAAGATTCAATCAAATTATTGGAAAAATTAACATTTATCAAGTGTGCACTTAGAACTTTTGACTAGTGTATTTAAGATTTGTTACTGTATACATGTACGAGTTTGACTGTTTTCAAAATACTTTCTAACATTCTCTTAAATATCATAAGTCTCACTTTAAATATCATTACAAGAATTTCATTGAATGCGTTCTTTTCTGAAAGAAATTTAGTTCGGTTGTTAAATTTTTATAAGGTAGCGTTATATAGGTTTTACATATTGCCGTTGCAACTTTTATATACTGATCTAGGCAATTTCATTTGAATGGATTGGTTTTAGATTTCTACCTTTTATTTTCGTATGAGTGTATGCGCAAGAAGGTTGACTGCGTTGGTTTTAATACCATTCACCTACAAGCTAGCAACAATTACCAACAACAACAACAACAAACATCTTTTATACTATCAATGGTGAGCTCAGCTTAGGTCAGGATAATCACAACTTGAATACGTCCCATTAATATGCTTATTAGATATTCATCATATACAATATATACTTCAACAAATACCTAGACGTATAGTTTGGCTAAATTTCGTATTGAAATGGCAACGTAAACAAAAACGTGTAAATTTATTTTAAAAAAATCATTCGTATTAATGCATGCTTTTTTAAAACCCCCTTTATCTATGTGTTTCTACATATCACATTTTAAATAATTAGAAAATTAAAGTGATTAGTAAGTAGCCAATTTGCGTTTGTTTCGCACATTAGGAGTTGTAAATATCCAAGTCTGTGCTGGAAATAGCTATGTTCAATTTGAATTGTACATTTGACCCACATGTTAGAAAATTCACATTGAAAATTGATTCGAAAAAATGAAAATGAGAACGATTAGTTGTGGCGAAAATCGGTCGTTAAGATGGGAAGGGATTACAATGTACAAGGAATATGGTAAAAAAAACATCGGCGGTTTTTTAAAATTTTCATTCTATTGTTATACGGATATGTTCCGATTATCTTATTACAAAAAGACGATTTGGATATTTCTTCTGTAAAATATTTTTTTATTTATTGTTTACAAATGTAGTAACGAGCCAAGTATCAGAAGACTGATAAGCAAAGCCTGACCCATCAATATTCTCAACCCAAACACGATCATGCAAGCGTAATACAACAATGACATCAGCATGATAACACTCAACATTCACACTATTACCAATAGAGAGCGTCTTTGTCACAGCCTGGTGGTTGTGAACTATATTAAATCGCGTGTAGTGATCTTTGCTACCAGGAATGCAAATCTGCGTCGAGAAATAATATGTCCCTGCAAGCGGTGCCGTGAAAATACCCGTTGAGGTGTTATACCCATCTCCAGCATTCAGTGTCTCTTAAAGTCAACATAAATGTTCCAGAAACACTAAGACTAAGGTTCTGTATATTGTGAGTTTGGAACGCCACTGTTGGAGTCACTGAAATAAACGGCAAACATACTATTATTCCATATGTCTATATATTTGAATTGTGCAAAATTAGGATGCAACAGAAATTTGAATTAAAAAATACTAATTTTACATTATTATAAATGTCGATGCCAGTGAGGAATGATATTGAATTTTAAGACAATTATACACTGCTACATATTTACATTTAAACTTCCTCCTCTACTGTAAAGTCTTATTCATCTAACGAATAATAATTACTGATGTTAAAAAATGTGACGTATTACTATAAAAGGCGTAGATACAGTAGAGTCTTTCACGATTTATTCGACGTCGCCGAGCACGAACGTTTTGCCACGAATTGCTGCGAAAAAGCGTGCCGTCATTCACTTTGTTGTCAACGTAGCTGTTCCAACAGCCATTCGAAAAAGTCGTTATATCATGAATTCTTTTAGTTATTTCAATATTAATGAGATTATTTATGTGTGTAGATATAAGGATTGAATCGATATTTGATGGATATCCTTTGGGTATGAAAAACAGTTGGATTGTTTAAAGTACGTGAGAAGCCCTTCGGGCTTCACACATTTTAAACAAACCAACTGTTTTCTATACCCAAATGGAAACCATCAAATATCGATTTAATCCTTAAATAATCTTGAAGTTTTTAAAGAAAAAATATAAGCTCCTGCTCCAAGAAAATACCAAACTGAGACATTTTCAATGCGAGCAACATCTAAACAATATCACCCTATCAGTCTACGTGCGAAATAGCATCCTAATAATATGGGATATTTACCATTTCCAATTCATATGCAACTTGTAGTGTTTGTTTTTATGATAACATGTTGGGCAAAGTAAGTCTGGTGCACCCTAGAACCTGGTTTAAACCAAATATGCAAATTGTTTTGCCTCTGACCGTTCCAAGGCGGTAACCCACCCACTCCGGGTTCTAATAACGTTTCGTAAATTGTTGATGGTGTCTCATGGTCATTTTATAAACCATGCTCTGCCTTCCTTTCTTCATTTCGGGCGTGTGTGGAGGCTGTGTCTTCTGGATCTGGCAATGCCTGATATGCATTTCGTTTTTTTTTTACATTTGTATATGTGTGTGTTTGGATTTTTAAACAAAAATCGTTTTTGCAATCTAGAGACTAAGATTAAGTAAGAAGATGTTGTTTTTTTTCTGTTAAATAAGGTGGAAGATACATGAAACATATTTAAATAAGAATCCAGGTAACATAAGGTATTACTTAATTTACCTTTAATGTTAAAGTGAAATTATAAACTCGTATTCTCTGTCGCAAAACACCGGAAGCCGACGGAGCGGAATCGGCGATTCTGTTATTGTTATTATTTACAGTTTTGTAATGTTTGATGACTAAAAAGCTAAAAACAAATCAGTCATACAACAATCGCCATGGTTGCAGGAAGCATCTTGGAGAGATTCGCCATCACATTGCCGACCGAGAACGGACGGTCGTGGATTGGTACATGTTCGGGTCCTTGATTTTATGCCAGCTCCGCAGGTACCACTACAAGAAGACCCCACATGGACCAGCCACCATCTGTAATCCAATCAGCAGAATTCGTCTTAAATATTTTTAACACATATCACATTTTACATTTTACGTGTATTAAGCTATTGGATTTTACTGGTTGTCAAATAGACCTTTAAAATACCTTATTGATAAAAATACTTAATTTTGAGTTCATGAGCGTTATGCGTTATGCCACGTTTATATTTGCCTGTGTAATCTTGATAAAATATGTAGGGTAAGAAATCACTTTGAAAGGTAAAATCATAATACAATACGACATTAATGAAGGTCAAATCATAATTCAATACATCAAAATAAAACTAGTAAATAATAAAACAAATGCCAGCACATGACCCTGGCGGACATAATGTGACGTCCAATGTATCACCAAAACAATTTTCGCCTAAATACTGTGGAGTCGGATTCGAGCAATTCGATGTTCGCGTTGAATTCCTATGTCACAGGCTTCCCAAGGTAACCAAAGCGCCCAGTCCCCGTTAACTGTGAAGTAGCTACTATATCACTTTATCGAAAATAACTGAAAAAAGAGTTAAATTAATTTTATTTACAGACATCATTTTCATAAGAAACAATATGCCATCAATTACCTACCAAAGAGAGATCTTATATAACATGTAGGGACATAAGTAAATAACAAAATTAATACTTACAATGGTTTATACTACTTTTTATACATTAGATTGCTTTTGATTGATTACATAAACTAGTAAAGTATACTAACTTTCCAATTTTAACATTCCTGATATCAAACATAATTACAAAGTAGACTTCAATGAAACTTAGTCTAGTTGTCGGACAACACAAGATAAGAGCTCTAAAACTGCATTAACCATCAATATACATTTACGTATTTAATATTTAGACAATAAAATGTCCGCGGCGTATTTTGAAAGACAATATCTATAATCTGCATTTTTTCTGTTCATTGTCATTATTTGTCTTTTCTTCCACTATCGCATTAATTAATAAAATTGTCTGCATCGTTCTTAAACAAAAACTCTAAACCAATAAAAATTCAGTAACTTATTGAAATTCCATTGTAATGATAATAATCATACATGTATAGAGTAATTAATGTAACACAGTTTTAGTACCTAAAAGTTTAAAGTCCCAATGTTATTAACAGTAATGCATCTTTATGCCGACATAGCATAACCTTTGGTTGAGCGCAACTCAGTATGTTTACTATTAAACAATACACATTTCGATCCGCTCTTAAGACCGTGCGATATGACGATACGCTATTTGTTCTTAATTAATTTGTATACCATATTCTGTGGTCCCCAAGTAATAGAATGTGTTTGCCTGTTAATGATAAAGGTCTTAACTAAACAGAATATTATAGACTGATCTAAAAATAGGAATTCTACTTTTCACAGCGGCCAAAAAGCAAAGTTTAAAAACAATCAACAGCTGTATCCTTAGGTTGCTTGAACAATACTAGTTCAAGTTTTATGATAACAATAAATGTTAAAATAGGATCGAAGCTAACTAGCTTTCAATTCAAATATTTTGTGCAATATTAGAACACTCAATACATTGGCTGAATACTAGAATGTTAAGAAACGAATACCTCATATTTCATGCATTACCTAAAATTCAAAATAACCTCAATTACACTTTTGCTATTGTCAAATTCTTTTGAATTAACTTGACAAACATTTGCATTGTTGATTTTACTAATACATGTAGTATTAAATGCAGTTATTCAGCCAATTAGAAAATTAGATTTTGCGACAATTTAAAATTGAGCTTGCAAACATAAGTACATACTTAGATAAATACACTTAACGGTGTCCCTAAACTAGATCAATTTTAATCTTACAAATAATTATATGTTGGCATGGGGAGGTTGTGAGGTCATACATTAGACAAACTTGATGATGTTATCGTGATATGTTATGAAAGGAAAATATTCTAATTATTTCAAACTTGAAGATAATGTTTTTGAATCTTTTCTACAATATATATAAGTAGTGAAGCACAATGAAAACTCCGCAACAGTTCTATATCTAGATCAAGTTTAAACTGCGCAATTAACTCTATCATTAGCCACCGGGGTATTGAATTATATTTATCATTATGGTAGTATTATAGTGCATGTTGTATCTCATGTTTAAAAGTATAAATGTGTTTTATATCTGTTAGACATAATGCAATTCAGAATAAGTACAATTTATTGATAGTGATACATAAACAAATATGCTGTTTCATGTGTTTGTGATTTTAAAATTGGCATCCTACAGCGGTGAGTTCTTATAATTTATGCAAACTAATACAATGTTGTTATAAACATAGTCGTATTTCAAACAAAATATTTTGAGTTACTAGCTGTATAAAGGTATTCGGTGTAGTGCATCCAGATAACATTATAAGTTTCTTGCATGTGTGTGAGGTGAAGATGGAAAAATCTGTCACCAAGGGAACGAGGCTCTGCCGAGTTCCCGCAAAAACAGTTCACCCGAGGTGACAGATTTTTTTATCTTTACCGAATGTCGCATGCAAGATAAATTTTCTTGCATACGTTGTAGTGTTCATAACAATTGTGTTTGTGTATACAAACTTAATTTTGTCGCTTAACGCTCAAATTTTGACGTTTACGCAAACCTTGTTTTGTAAATAACGTCACTAACTTGAATAAATAACGTCAAAAAACTCGAAGAATGTGACGTCACTCATTTAGCACGCGAACGTTATCTTTTTCCTAGGGAAATGATATGATTTTCTTTCCCCGTTAAATCATGCGGAAATACTTATCCGGTATGCAAGAATGGCATATCCCAAATAGTATTTCGATCTTAAGAGCAATCATTCCTCAAAGTAAAATAGATACAACTTCTTTGCATTGACCGAGTCTTTCAGTATATATATTGTTTGTTTTCTGTTCTAAATGTTATCTATTCACAGGTCAAGAATGCATCGAGACGGCAACACCACTTGACAGAATGAACACCAGGAGTGTGACTTATACAGCAACGACTTCCGGCACTGATAACCATTTATTTCAAGGGTGGTATAGTGCCATGTATAATGGCTCTCAGTATCTGATCGCAGACAGCAACCACCGTCCAGCTTCAACAAACAGCTGTGGAACAGTATTTCCGATATATATGACTGGTAAAGATAATTTACAAGTCTGTAACCCCTCGGGTTCTCTTTTTCGTTAATTGTTTATGGTGTATATTTTGAAGTTGATCATTTTATTACCCTTTCTCTTGTTTCCGCTCTTTTTGTTGGTTGTGTGGGAAGATTGTGTCTTTTGGATGGTGCCATTCCTGATATGCATATTTTACTGTTTTGAATGTTTGCTGCACAAGCGTTATAAATTACTGGTTTTAGGAATATTTGTCTTTTTTTTTCTAGACATTATCAGTTTTCGTGTATATTTTAAATTTGTTAATTTTCTCCGTTGGTCTTCTTCAGTAAGATTGTCATACAACCTGTTTACTTTACAAGGTAAATTGTATTTTAAAGAGTTTTGAGAACAAAAACAATCATTTATCAATTACCTATACTTCATGGAAATTAATATCTTCTTACCGATTGCTAGTTAAGAGTATTAGTTTTTTCGATTTATACAATGTCATTCACAATTGGGTTTGATTACCTGTGTGCACACTAAAACGAACATACTTGTGTAGGTGTACATCCGAGCTTAGAACCTATCACAGAGGAACCTATTGATGCTTTAATCTGCACTTTGGTCAATAGTAACGGTTCTCGTAGCAGCTACCGATTTATCAAAATTCGGAAATGCAATGGACAAATTCAGTATTTCCTCAATCCCGCTTGGTCGCCAACGCTGGACTTCAGTGGATATTGCTTTGGTAAGTTTTTCATTTTACTTGGAACACAACGTTAAAAACAGAAAGTGAGTAGTAAGTAAAATTACATATTAAGAAGAATTTATAATCACTACTTATAATCCTTTTGTAAGAAAGAGTTTGCTAATCTTTAGTTGTTGTAACAAGAATTGAACATATTTAGTTATACAACTAAAATTCACATTTGTTTCGGAGAAGTTAGCGTAGAGTTAACGGACATTTTCATAAATAATAATACGCTACTGTAACAGTGACTGCTAGTTACTGCTATTGTGTTTTAAGAAATTTGCTTTAGGGTTTCCTAAAATCTACTGAAATACAATGTAGATGAAACATAATAAAGCCACCAAACACGACCGTCAAAGATCAAATTATTGCAGAATTGGTTTGATTGGGCCTATGCGCATTGACAGCTATGGAATAAAACTGCCCAAACCGGGTTGATCGCTACTTAATATTTACATAATTATATATGTTTCGCGCTCAACGGTTTACATAGGTGGTAAATGATAACATCACTTATTGAATGTACGGGGAGACATTTTACAGCCGCCACAAATATTGCTAATGTAATATTTAAATAGATAAAAAACATGTTTTGAAAGTTTGCAATATAGCTGAATAATTGAGGCGGATTGAGTCGCTGGGCTCTATTGATTCTCATCTAAGCCCAATTTTTTAATATTTTGAATTATCATTGGTTGTGCAGTGTTGCGGCGTTTTCCCCGAGTATAAATCGGTTAACAGTTTCATATGATAATGATGATTACGTTTATCTATGCAACCTTTTATATTGCTATGGGCGTTCGCTTAACTGGTCGATTTCGAGATTTAGCTTTTATCATTTATACGTTACAAGTTTTGTGCAGTGTGGATGCCGTACAAACGTCTACCCTCGCAAATAAGTCTTTATTATCATTAGTTTAAATCGGTTACCCGTGTTATATGATTTTGGTCAGATTTAACAGTTTTTATGTGCAACCTTTTTTATGGCTATTCCAGCGCAGATGGTAGCGTTTCTGACTAATGTTGCTAGGCGTTGTAGCCGTTTCGGTTCAAACATTTATAATTTCCAATAACTTTCGACTTTTAAACTTAAAAACAATTTTTAAGTATTTTTGCATTTATGGTTGTAGATCTGTCGGAAAACATATTGACTGCAAATAATGTTGGTAAGAACATTTGAACATTTAAATTGTTGTTTTTTTTTCAACTCTTCACAATTTTGTCATATATCACTTAACATAATATTTGTGATCACCGAAGTGTAAATGGTTAAAACCGTATTGTTTCTAAATATTTTTATTTTTAACACGTAAGAAACACACATGAAACAATATGCACCTGCGATTAAAACTTAAAACATTTTCAGTACTATTTTCTCCCTAAATGAATACAATTTTAATAGTTTTGTTTTTATTTGAAATCAAAATTAAAATTAAAATTAAAAACTTTAATGATACATTTACCGTATTTGCCTTTAGCCAGTTTTGCTTCCCAAACGGAATAATATGCTTCTTATTTGCAATCACTAAATATGAACATTTCTTAATAGGCTAACATAAACATATACTCGGTAAAGGTGCATGCTAAAAATCATACCGTTTTATAGTTTGTCTTTAAAAGGATGTCCTAGCATAACATTTGCTTATCGGAAGAGATAAAAGACTCATCAAAACACAAAATCTTACTTACTCACTATATGTTTGAGAGAACCCGTATCTTGTGGAAAAGGGCAATAATGGGTCACTAAAATTGCAAATGGCTAAAACGTGCTATTACCTGAAGAAATGTATTTATCTAAGGATGAACTATTGTTTGCATGCTCAGTTAAGTCTAACGCATGTTCTAATTACCAAGCACATACTAAAACAAAAGACAAACCATTTCCATGAGAACTCTGAAATTCATTTACAATATACCAAAACAACTCATACATGAAATAAGTATATGCTGGTCTACGATCATTAGTACCAATTCGTCAAAATGATGTTGTGGTTTTCAAGAAATTGAAGAAAAACGTACTTCCGGGTCTACTTTCGCTTTCAGGGGAAAATCATGTTGATGTACCTTTGCAAAACTCGACGTTTATTTCCATCGGTAGACCAATCCAATTAAAGAAATATAGTGTAATGTGGTTGTATTTAAGTTTGGATACTTAAGTTGTTCGAAACAAAGCTTAATTTACATAGAACAGACACACACAAAAAGGAAATACCGTTCGCACAAGAACTCTGTAAAGCCTGTTTTAAACGTCTAGAAAAATAATACAGATATTGCAATAACACTCAGACTGATATTTTGCGGTCATCTGTCAAAATAATATCATAAATTTTAAGTAGCACATCAAAATGTTTTAACCGTCAAACTGAAAGTAGACCCGGAAGTACGCTTTTCTTGAATTTCTTCAAAACCCTAACATTATTTTGACGAATTTGCACAAATGATTGTAGACCAGCATATACCTATAATATGTATTAGTTGTTTTGGTATATTATCCATGAATTTCAAACATGTCATGCAAATAGTTTTTCTTTTGTATTAGTATGTGCTTGGTAATTAGAAGATGCATCAGACTTAACTGAGCATGTAAACATTAGTTCATTCTAGATGAATACATTTTTTTCAATAAAATCTAGGTGGCAATGTGTATTTTCCCCAAAATTCATTTTAGAAATTTTAGCCAGTTTGCGCCATTTGCAGTCAGTGATACCTTAACTATTTTAAAATTTAATCCATTAACATTTTATAAGTAATGCTCATGCATAACTGGATTACATGTCAGAATAACAAAAGCTTGGTCATAAATGTTTTCGACATTCTACAAGAGGAGATAAATTCTCAATATACACATCAAATTCTTTCACTCATTATTATAATATTATTCATTACCGTTTTATAGTATTATTGCAACATTAATGAAATGGCCTCATAAAACATTGTCATCGGAAACAAATGGTTAGGAAATCTAAAATCTCCATATTATTATGTTTGCACCGTGTGTAAATTCAAAAGTGAGAGTCTGTAATATTAAGCATTGACTTTTGCCATTTGCTAAGGTATTTTTGAGCAGTATTCCATCTTTTTATAAAAAAAGAACTATAGAAAGTACCTATAGATTAAAGCACTCCGCAAGAATGAACATTTGGAATACACATAAAACGATATCATAATTTAATATTATCACCATTCACTCAACTGTATCACATAATGTCGGAGAGGGAGGGAATTTACGAAAATTCAAACTTAGTTAATAGTAATATTTTAAATTATATATTCATTATTAAAACAAAATTCAGTAAGAACTATTCTAAAATGGAAACTTCTTATTTTAAATAGAACAATTGTGCAATGAAACAGCAAAACCTCTCGACAGAATGGACACCAGGAGTGTGAATTATACATCAACGACTAACAGTACTGACACTTATCTGCTGGAAGGATGGTATAGTACCACGTTTAATTGCATGCAATATCTGATCGCAGACAGCAATCACAAACCAGCGTCAACTCTTCGATGCGGAACAGGAAATCCTATTTATATGAGAGGTACGTTTGAATTATGTTCAACAACTTAAATCATGTTAATAAAGTGTTTGAATTATGTTCAACAACTTACACCATATTAGTTGTTTGAATTATGTTCAACAACTTACACCATATTTATTAAGTGTTTGAATTATGTTCAACAACTTACACCATATTATGTAAGTGACTGTTTGAATTATGTTCAACTACTTACACCATATTAATTAAGTGTTTGAATTTTGTTCAACAACTTACACCATATTAATTGTTTGAATTATGTTCAACAACTTACACCATATTAATTAAGTGTTTAAATTATGTTCAACAACTTACACCATATTAATTAAGTGTTTGAATTATGTTTAACAACTTACACCATATTAATTAAGTGTTTGAATTATATTTAACAACTTACACCATATTAATTAAGTCTTTTATGTTCAATTACTTACACCATATTAATAAAGTGTTTGAATTATGTTCAACTACGTACACCATGTTAATAAAGTGTTTGAATTATGTTCAACTACGTACACCATGTTAATAAAGTGTTTGAATTATATTTAACAACTTAAACTATGTTACAACAAGTTGTTTGAACAACGTTCAACAACTAAAACCATGTTATTGAAGTGTTTTACCTATGTTCATCAACCAACACCGTGTCAATAAAGTGTTTTAATTATGTTTAACAACATTATCCATGCAATTTAAGCGTTTTGCAATTCCTTTTTATGTATAGGTACACTTTGACTAAAAGACTTGTCGTTTTTAGTTGTGCTATTATGTTTCTTTTTGTTTGGCCTTTATTTTGTTTTGTAAGAAGTCTTTAATAATTATCTGTTTTAAATGTTCTTGTTGCGTTATGATTTAATGCTTAATTTCGTGTATTGATTTCAAATTGGCTACAGGTCGTCTTTACAACATACCTTGATTTTTTTGTATTTTTTGAAATTCATTGTTAAAACCCGTTAACTTATAAATTTTTAACATTCATTTAAAAACAATGAACTATATGTATTTTTTCGTAAACTTGAGTTGTTTTTTTCTTTTAGCATTTTTTGCGTTTTTAAATTTATTAATATATGTTTTTTCTCTTTCCCTACACTTCTACAGGCTAAAAACTCAATTAATATATGCGCGTAAATTATTTTACGACTAACTGTTTACTCTCTCTGTCAATTAAGAGAGTATTTCGTAATTAAAATAAATGTCATAAATAATAATTAAATATAACAGAATGTTAAATCAACAAAAAACAACACGGTTGGTACAAATTATTACAGTTGAAATTGTGGTTTACCAGGTTCACATCCTAGCTTTGAACTTATAACTGAGATTCCTACAGATGGTATAGTCTGTTTCCGGTCCAACACTGTTGGAATTTGTATGTTGGTAGCACCTATTAAAATCCGGAAGTGCAATGGACAAATGCAGTACTACCTTCACAACTTCACTTGGCTTTATACTGCTGGTTTTTGCTTTGGTAATATTTATTTTATTACATTATATTTAAAGATAATTTAAATTTACATAAATAAAGATAATTATTTGTTATTAATACTTCTTCAGTTTTAAGTTTATCGTCGGATTTACAGGATAAAAACTTCGGAGCTTTTATATTTGTTTGGACACTTTTAAAAGTTTACATTTATGATTTTAGATCCATGGTTTAAGAATGACAGTGGTAAGACCTTTTTGTTCAATATTTTATAGAAATATAATAAGTGAAAACACCATTATAGCATATAGGTCTTTGTAGAGTTTCTTGGGCTGTTAATCCCAAATACACTCAACAAAAGTTCCAATTGGTCAGTTTTTGTCCTTAATTTTTTATTAGAAAGACAATGAATTCACTCTTGATTTATGATTATATGCTAACAATAGTCAACATAGGCTTTAATCTTGTTATAATTGACTTTGGAACAATTTGGCGAAAGTTATCCTTAATTTTGCTAAAATGTATTTCTTGCATAAAAAGTTCAAGCAAACATAAATTTGCTCTTAATTCATTGTTTTGTTTTAATAAGGCCCTTATTAGTAGGAAAAACATAAAACATGATTATCAACAGGACATTTGTTTAAATAAAGCCCTTTCAATGTATCAAATTTTAAAATTACCTCCCTTTCAATTAGAACTTTGGTTGAGTGCACTCTTTATTCAAGCCAATCAGTACATTTATCCTTGCTTTTTATAGACAACTTAAAACAACTGATCTATGGATATACACTACTTTTTAATTTAATTATCTTTGACACTTGTTGTCTAGATGTTTAATGTTAATCAATCAATTTGTAACGTCAAGAAGATAAGGAAGATAAAATCTTAAAAGTTAATGATACACGATTATTATATTTAAATAATTTCAAAACACATCTCTATCCACGATATTTAAATAAATTTTGTAAAAATATTGTGTTGCGCTCAGCCCGTGTCTAGGTAGCGTGGACAGTTTTTGCTTACAATGAGGACTTGAAGCATTTTAAAGAAATATTAATTAAGAAGACATTAATTGCCATTCTGAAATAAGTATCTTCGTAAGCATACATTCCGTTTCAAGCAGTTTATAGAAAAGTTATTTAGTAAAACGCTTAATATTAAAATTATTTGATATAAGTATTTATTTGGTTATTCGCTTAAATAGTGTGTACACGTGGAAACAGCAACGGACTCAACAAGAGGACACAATAATGTGATCGTCAATGTTTTACCTTTAGCAGCGATCACTGGTGTAAAAACAATTATTCTTACAATTTTTCTCGTGTGTAAATTCTGTTTGACAACGAAAGTTAAACCTGACAGCTGTTGATTTAAAGGTATCTTTCAATCAAGAAAATCTCTCCTTTGCAAACTGATACTGACGTTTACATTTCAGAAAAAGCATAAAAAACGACGTACATCGTATGTGTATTGAACTTTAGATTGATTTTATTGATTATTTAAATATTATTCTGTGCTGAAGATTACCGATTGAATGCCATTGTCTTGGCCATTTCGATTATTCTCGTAGAAAATGATGATAATGGCTTTGTCACAGAAAATTGTGTTTTTGAGTACTTCAGCAAAAACAATCTGATAAATTCTTTTTCTCACAAACGGTATCTACGCTGTACAAAATTACATAATTGCATTGATGATTTGGTTAATAAGTTTAAGGCAATTTTTAAGAGTCTCAGCATTACTACGCGCACATTCAATACAAAGACTGATTTTTCTTTAATTTGTATGAGGTTTCAAAACTTGTTTCGGGCCAATTTTCAGCAACAATTGCATTTAAATATGGTTATAAAATATAAAGTGACATATATATAATTTAATGATTAACAATACTACTTTCGCATAAGACTGTTGGGTGAAAGATTTAGCATGTCATAACATAACTTTGTGATCGTGTGTTTTGTTGTTGCTGTTCTTTTTCAAAAAGGAAAACGTAACGTATTTAGAAGACTTAAGTACTACCTAGCATTAAATGTTCATAATTATGAAAAATACTCTCAATGTTAATTTCTCTCAATTAATTATTCATTAAGGTTTGCCGTGTCTGTATACATACATGTATATGCACTGCTTGTATGACAATATTCGAAAAGATTTATCAGCAATGCTCGTACCTTCTAACACGCTCACTTTTTGTTATGTTATTCTAGCATCTGCGAATATAGTGGATCCTAGTATGGAACCCCAGTGGCAAACTGTTTTGCCACTGACCCTTCCAGGGCGGTTACACCTCGGTTTATCATTTTCCATGTAGTTGAGTCTGTTTTGAAGATGATCTTTTTATAAACCCATGAACTTTTTTTCAGTCTGATTTATGATTATATGCTAACAATAGTCAACATAGGCTTTAACCTTGTTATAATTGACTTTGGAACAATTTGGCGAAAGTTATCCTTAATTTTGCTAAAATGTATTTCTTGCATAAAAAGTTCAAGCAAACATAAATTTGCTCTTAATTCATTGTTTTGTTTTAATAAGGCCCTTATTAGTAGGAAAAACATAAAACATGATTATCAACAGGACATTTGTTTAAATAAAGCCCTTTCAATGTATCAAATTTTAAAATTACCTCCCTTTCAATTAGAACTTTGGTTGAGTGCACTCTTTATTCAAGCCAATCAGTACATTTATCCTTGCTTTTTATAGACAACTTAAAACAACTGATCTATGGATATACACTACTTTTTAATTTAATTATCTTTGACACTTGTTGTCTAGATGTTTAATGTTAATCAATCAATTTGTAACGTCAAGAAGATAAGGAAGATAAAATCTTAAAAGTTAATGATACACGATTATTATATTTAAATAATTTCAAAACACATCTCTATCCACGATATTTAAATAAATTTTGTAAAAATATTGTGTTGCGCTCAGCCCGTGTCTAGGTAGCGTGGACAGTTTTTGCTTACAATGAGGACTTGAAGCATTTTAAAGAAATATTAATTAAGAAGACATTAATTGCCATTCTGAAATAAGTATCTTCGTAAGCATACATTCCGTTTCAAGCAGTTTATAGAAAAGTTATTTAGTAAAACGCTTAATATTAAAATTATTTGATATAAGTATTTATTTGGTTATTCGCTTAAATAGTGTGTACACGTGGAAACAGCAACGGACTCAACAAGAGGACACAATAATGTGATCGTCAATGTTTTACCTTTAGCAGCGATCACTGGTGTAAAAACAATTATTCTTACAATTTTTCTCGTGTGTAAATTCTGTTTGACAACGAAAGTTAAACCTGACAGCTGTTGATTTAAAGGTATCTTTCAACCAAGAAAATCTCTCCTTTGCAAACTGATACTGACGTTTACATTTCAGAAAAAGCATAAAAAACGACGTACATCGTATGTGTATTGAACTTTAGATTGATTTTATTGATTATTTAAATATTATTCTGTGCTGAAGATTACCGATTGAATGCCATTGTCTTGGCCATTTCGATTATTCTCGTAGAAAATGATGATAATGGCTTTGTCACAGAAAATTGTGTTTTTGAGTACTTCAGCAAAAACAATCTGATAAATTCTTTTTCTCACAAACGGTATCTACGCTGTACAAAATTACATAATTGCATTGATGATTTGGTTAATAAGTTTAAGGCAATTTTTAAGTGTCTCAGCATTACTACGCGCACATTCAATACAAAGACTGATTTTTCTTTAATTTGTATGAGGTTTCAAAACTTGTTTCGGGCCAATTTTCAGCAACAATTGCATTTAAATATGGTTATAAAATATAAAGTGACATATATATAATTTAATGATTAACAATACTACTTTCGCATAAGACTGTTGGGTGAAAGATTTAGCATGTCATAACATAACTTTGTGATCGTGTGTTTTGTTGTTGCTGTTCTTTTTCAAAAAGGAAAACGTAACGTATTTAGAAGACTTAAGTACTACCTAGCATTAAATGTTCATAATTATGAAAATTACTCTCAATGTTAATTTCTCTCAATTAATTATTCATTAAGGTTTGCCGTGTCTGTATACATACATGTATATGCACTGCTTGTATGACAATATTCGAAAAGATTTATCAGCAATGCTCGTACCTTCTAACACGCTCACTTTTTGTTATGTTATTCTAGCATCTGCGAATATAGTGGATCCTAGTATGGAACCCCAGTGGCAAACTGTTTTGCCACTGACCCTTCCAGGGCGGTTACACCTCGGTTTATCATTTTCCATGTAGTTGAGTCTGTTTTGAAGATGATCTTTTTATAAACCCATGAACTTTTTTTCAGTCTGATT